>JAPYZD010003272.1:0-13480 GCA_030522725.1 Ichneumoninae sp. B BG-2022a
CCGGGTTTTCAACTCCGTTTTGCCCCACGGGCCACCATTGCTACCATCCAAAAGTTATTGGGAAGTTGCGTTTTGTTTCATAATCCCGTTTTGCCCCGCTGTGCCATTTTGCCCCGCTCTCCCCTACACCACATCGAACTGTATCTCATTTCACACCGAGAACGAGCAAGAGTTGCGACAGAATCGGTCGATGTATCAAAGTCTCCTTCCAGAAGTGAACTTTATCATGAGTGGCTGACTACCGATGAGTCGATAATTAGTCTATCGACCAATTAGTCGATAGTCAATTCCAAGATTAATCCAAGTTCGGGACCTCATGAATGATTTAAAGACAATAGCGTATCTCCTACGTTCCTGATAGATGTACAACGTTTTCGCCTCACGTTTCGTATCGTACAGTTTGTTTACTGGGTGATACGGTGACGTGTTTCCACACTGGCTTATACAGGGTGTTGGAAGAGGGAGCGCGTGCTCGGGATGCGCATCTTACCCGGGCCTGATTAGCATCGCTCCCCGCAGAACCAGCTTTGCGAAGGCCAATGGCACCTTGGCTGGTCCTCGACGATGCTGAACGGGCAAGGGGGTTACACGTAAGTGTAGATTCATAGTAGAGGGAGCCGCCGCTGCGGGAGAGGGTGGTTCGACCGTACTACCGACCGATGCCAGTCCCGCTGCCGCGACGCGTTGCGCGCCATAAATATGTATGTATCATCCACCACTGTGACCTGCCCTACTGGCCCACTGGGTCAGACTCATGCTTCATCACAATGAGCACCTTACCTCACTCTGCTTTTCATTCAAGTGGATAGAACCGAACATCTTTGCCGGAACAGTTTCACCCACGGAGCGAATATCGATCGGCGATTTTGTTAAGTGTGATGTAGAGACGGCCCCACCGCTGCGAACAAAACCGTGGTTGTTTTTTTTTTGTTCTAAAAAAACAAAACAAAAAATGGCAGCCAAATATTTTCTTTTTTATCAATGTCAAATGGAAAGAATGTATATGTCGTATAACATCTTCATTCTTCAAGCTATTACTCAGCATCTATTTATTTTACCACCACCATATTATACATTTTTCTGGTGTGAAAATGACGGTACGCGCGAGTCAACGCGTGTTGCATGAAAACTCAAGAGATTCACATTACACTCATGATGGTAGTGTATACGTAGCAGTCGAGCTGACAAGGAACATGCTACGAAGCCATTAAACGGAGATTGGTTTTTTCGGTCAGTGTCTATCCTCATGTTGATTATTCGTCGGACGTCGACGTCCGACTCACAATTAGCCATCTGCCATTACTGATTGGGACGAAAATTCTGAAACTGGCGTGAAAACGAGAAAAAAAAAAAAAATCAAGAGCATTCGACTTGTTTATCCGAACTGCGCGGGTGCCGTGCTTGTTATTATTATCACTGCAGCCGTCTGTCAACGGTAACCAAAGTGCGAGCGCGAATAGCAGCATGGTGATGGCCAATTTTTTTTTTTCATCATCACCGCGCGCTACTCTGTACGTTTAATTTTCGTCACGTTGATTAATACGAGCGTCGATCCAATCAAGCCTTCAAGTAACGAGGCCTTGCTAGAAAGAGCTAACGCGATTGACACGTCCATTGATACCAGCTTTTTGCTTTGTAAATCATCCGGTTTTCAATCTATTGTTTTGTTTTTTTCCGATGGTGGGGTGGGGGGGATGCAACTTGATTACTTTGTCGCAGCAATATAAGGACCGGATAGATGAAGATCGGAAGCAGTATGTCACGAGGTCGAGTGGGTCTTGAAAAGTTACGAACGCCTCGGCCACATACGATGCTAATTACGACCCTTGGCTCTTTCCCTCTTGATACGAATAATAGCTTACTTACACAGATGAAAATGAGAAGGAGCGCGTACAGAAGACAGGTCCCTCGGCGTTCCTCGGTAATTGCATTATTGCCAAGAGAAGTGAGAGCGCACAGCATGCACTTGAGCACGAGACGCGTGCTGGATCTGAACTGCATCCAAAGAGGTCCGCGCCGCTGCTGCACTGGGTAATCGTTCGCACCTCCGTAATTACCGTGGATGAACCACGGTGTGCACGCTACACCTGGCATATACCGTGATTTTATGGGATCTCGTTAGGCGCGGAGTTGTATGCAAATCTTGTATTACTTCAAATGCGCCAATTGTCCTGTCGAATTTGCGGTATCTCCTCGAATTTGTAGACAAGTAGTTGGCCAACATTTCGGATGGAGTAGCAAAACAGTATTAGTACCTCTCGAATAGGATGAAAACACGGCGAATCGAGTGACCAAATGATTCCATTGTAATTGACAGGGTTGATGGATGTCGTGGCTTCATAACAGTGTAGCCCGAGCTGCACCGAGTTCTTCGATACGACGCTGAGAACAGTCGATGCCATTCGCTACCAAATACCCGAGGTCGCCGCGAATTCACATTGGAAAATCGACTACCGAGCTGAGAAAGTTAAAGAATCCGGGCCTTCGACTTTCGGCCGTGGATTCGAAGAGAGAAGAGAAGCGAACTACGGTGAAGGGTGGTCCGCGGGGTTTATACCCTACCAAGGAAAGGCGGGAGCGTGCGAGCGTGGAGAGCGAAGAGCCGAGCGTGCAGAACGCGAACCGGGTAAAGCGCTCGACTGCAATTTTTCTCGCCATATACGTGACGAGAATGAGAATAAAAAACGCCCTTAGTAAAGGGAGTACCGGCGAGTTTTTTTTTTCGAATGGTGGTGGTAGACAGGAGAGCGGAAGAGAAAAATAAGGCCTCGTGCGAATTTCCGTCAGTCGTATTTTCTGACGAGAAGAAGTGAGAGATGGCATGAATGAGTGGTGGTTGGGGTGGCTGTTGGGGGTGAGATCGTGGGATAGTTTTCGCCTAAGATTATTTATTAAAGTGACTTGAAAAAATGCCTATACGAACGAGATAAGACGGTTCGGATTTGAGCTCATCGTTTGTTTTGTTTTTAATGCTGGCAGCGCCCACTATCAGGATGCGACAGATTCGAATAAGCAGACAGATGTGGAGAATACTGTAGCCAAACGATGGATGAAGCGAGGGAAAAATAAGAGAGACAAAATGATGAGTGGAGAGGGATATCACGTTGACGAAATCAGACGATATCGGGATCCACATTAGATCACTAAGTCTGATTCGCATTGACGCGAATCGTGCCTCTGGGGCGGAAAATATGATTGCCTTGACTGAGCGCGGTGTCTAGGCGGCACGTCGCTCGACGTCGAGGGTGGGATTAATGCTACCCTCGGGGATTCGCGAGGTTCGCACCATTCCTCTTCCTCTCGCATCATTTTTTTTTCCTTTCACTCACTTTCTTGTAATAACCTATACAATTTATTTTGTATACTCGGAGCACACGTGTATCCTACCTTCCGATATCTACATTTCAAATTGCGATAATATTAAGAGATATGAGAGTGGTACAATGCGTTAACAGTGTTGCTTCGTTGGATTACGAATGATAGTGCACACTTTTAATAACATTCGTTGCTTAAAAATATCATTTCGTTAAACGAATAGTAGGTATATATAGACAGAAGTCGAAAGGTACGCTTCGTGGGAGTTGCGGAGAGCAAGTAGGTATAATTTATAACATTCGCTTCAGTCGCATTTGTACGCGTGTGTGTGCGTCTGCGTTCCCTTTCGACAGGCGTATCGAGGCTTATCCGAATCGATAAAAACTCCAAGTATTTCGGAGCATCGATAGGCACGATGACTGCTACCGCGCAGTGACAAGAAGAGAAGAGAAGCGAGCCCCGACTGTTTTATTGTGTCACGTGCAAAGGCACGGCGGCCAGCCCCATATATCAGTCGCTTCAGAGGGGAGACGTCGATATCCCCCGATCAATCATTAATAAGGCCTGAAACCCCAAATACATAAGGCAGTGGCTTCGGCTCCGTCACGTTCACCCTTATAACTCGGCTGCACGCCGTCAGGCCCGTCACTGGGTAGAAAAAATGTATTGCCGAATACCCAACCACGGATTGATGGAATTTTATATTATTCTACGTGATTTCTTATCCGTCCATCTATCCTATACTCTATTTGCTCAAGTTTTCTAGCAACAAATGTTTAATTAAAAAAATAACCAATCAAAAGACATTCTCGTTCACTCCTCACAAATGTTAAATACTGAAAAAGCGTTTCTATAATATCGTTATATTATTTTACGTTACCGACCAGGTCTTGGTTATGCAGGTCGCCAACGGGATGTAGGAAAAGCTGGAAAAAAAATCCCTTTCCAATTTTCGTCGGTAGGCAAAACTCAACCACCCCCTCCTACTACAGAAAAATCCCGTGGGACTTGCCGAGCTGTACTCGCGCGGTCTCATGTATAGGGTACGTACAGCCCAGGCACAAGATCGCTTCGATCCGGAACGAGGAGATATCGTTGCGGTTTAAAACGGCGTTCGATGTGGCCGGCCATTGCCAGGGTCTTGAACGACCCTCGTGCTCGCTCGAACCCTTCGTCGGTACTACGGGGATTTCGTGCAGATCAGCGGAAAGTGAAGGCTCTCCCCTTCTTTCGGATTTTACGTCATTTTTCTAGCGGTGTACGCAAGATTCTGTGACTAGAAAAAAAGAAAAAAAAATTAATCTGCGATATACGACAAGGCTCTCGCATACGTTTCAAAATGGTACAGGACAAATAATCATACAGTAGTTGATAAATTCTTTATGAAACTTGGAGTTGTAATACATTTAAAATTAGCTGCACAAGACATTGGTTTCCTTATAAAACAAATGTTTAGAATTCCTTCGCCGTCTTGAATGTTGTGCCTATTGGGAATATATTTACGCTTGCTTGATATCGGCAACAATCGCGACAATCGTATCTGCGTCGGGGCTGAAGCTCGCGGCTACAGGCGTGTAAGGAGGGCGGATAAATCAGGGCGAAAGAGGAACCATATATAAATGTGTTCGGCGAAGGAGAGAAAAAGAAAGGGAAAGAGAGAGAGAGAGAGAGAGAGAGAGAGAGAGAGAGAGAGACACAGAGAGAGAGAGAGGGATCGCGAAGTGGGCTTCTCGAATGACGCCATGTGCGCTCACGCACCCGGGCTTGGCTTTTGCCATGCGAAACCGGCCGCTCGGCAGCCGCTCTCTCGCGCGTCTCCCGTGCTGTATTTCCTCGGGCGAGATAATCAATCTACAACCGCCTCTTCGCCCCATCTCTTCCTCTCTTTTCTCTTCTCTACTCCCTTGAAGAAGGCCTCATCCTCCGGTGAATCTCGCTGCAGTCCTTACCCCTATTTCTTGATGGTTCCCCGCGCATTCGCCGCTCTAGCTTCGGGGCCCACTGGTGCCATGTTCTGCAGGTTACCTCTATACTCGCTCTCGCTCACTGAACGGTGGAATCGAACCGATCGTCGCTCCTCTATTTATTGCTCCTCCGCTTTCGTTTCAGTGGCGTCGACACTCATCGTGGACAATAATATTATTATTATTATTATTATTATTTAATCGATCGGCAAACAGTCTTGCAGTGCAACATGTTGTTTCGAGCAGGAATGTATATAGTTTCATGAATAGGTTAGTGAGACTATCCGCGAAGTGGCTAGGGGAGCCAGGTGAAGCGGTACCGGTTTCGCGTACCTGCAGACGTATATATGTCTTATATGTTTAGCAATGTGGCTTGAAGCGCGAAACGATCGTGAAGCATAACATACTTACAGACCGACTCGACGGGAATATTCGCGGCTGTAAAATACCCTTAAGGAAGACAAACGAGAGTTCGATGTCGAGGCTTGCATCATTGATGATGGCCTATTCCCCGAACGGTGCTACATAGCCAGCCCTCGAGCTCGTGGTTTATCTGGCCATAACTGTGAAATATCCTCGGCTCGGCCGGGCCTGATTGGCGCGAAGCGTTTTGCCAACGGTAGATCTATACACCCGGTCTCGACTCCGAAAAAAAGGCCACAGTCACTCTGCGGTAGCGAGATAAGATATCCTCGCTCGGGTCGCACGGTTCCTCCTTCTCGTGGAAATGGACACAGCAAACTGTCGATACGAGTATCGAATCTAACTGGAGATTGTGCTAAATATTATGATTCTGTTTCGACGATGAAGGATTAAAGGATGTGGCTTGTGCCGAGTTATGTAGGAGTCGATGAAGATACTTACAAAAGAGACGAATGAATCGTTGGCGATATCTCGAGGATGGATGCATTGCGAAGTCAATGACAGAACGAGTTCGATGCCGACGGCAGAGTACAGACGGAACAGTAGTTCTCGATTCAACCGTAGAAACTCAGAGTCTTGAGATCGAGTTACGGTCCTTACGCAGGAGAAAGCGAAAAGGAAAAGAATATAGAGAGGAGCATCGTTCGCGGTGACCGGTCCGAGAGCTGCCCTTCGGCAGTAACAATGCACACGGCCGCCTCGCTTCTACCGTCCGTTGTCTCGTAAATATAAATGATGCCGCGACTCGGTTATGGCCGTGTAGCTACCGTGCACCCTCGCAAAAGCGCAGCGGAACGACGGCCGCAGCGTGCGCACAGAACGCGATTCTTTGGCACAAGTTCCGCCCAGCGTGCGCTATCTATCTTGGCTTTTGCCTTATTCTCCTTCCCTCATGCGCTAGCACCAATAAATCCACTATCTTTGCACGCGTATCTACACCCATAAATGTATATTTTTCCGTCATGGTATCTATTACATAGAGTGAAATACTTGTGGCCCATTGCGCGAGCATCAATGAGAGGAAGAAAATTAATTCAAGTACTTAAGCTACTTTAGTTGGTGCAACAAACTGCTGAGAAATTGTTATATTATTTATTTAATACTCCGTAATGACCGATCATTATCATTGTGGCGCAATGATTGGGCATTCGATCGCCCGATCTCACCTATTTCGTTTCGCGACGATAAGAGCGAGGTAGGACTTGCAGTTGAGCAGGATAGCTAACATAGAATGGTGAGAGACGAAGAAGGTTGGCGTGAGGTGGATGTGGATGCGTACACGGCTGAAAGGAAGGTGGAGGAGGATCGAAGGGGCAGCAAGCGAAGACGCCGGCGAAGGGAAAAGAGGGCGGGTCGGTCCATTAGGCGGTATCGGGACCATCGCACGGTAGCACCACGCTCTCTGCATCTCAATGCAAACGGCCCCCCGAGCCCGTATAGGGCCGAACTCGACTCTTTCGGTACCCTCGATCGGGTCTTTAGTCAGAAAATCCGAAACTCTCAGCGAAATCCTTCGACACCTCTGAGCCTCTTTTCTCTCTATTTTTCATCTTCTCCGGCTTAGCGTCGTGCCAGTTTTACAAGACATTAACGTATTTTTCCACATGAGTAAAAAAAACTCTCCTGCTTGATTGAACAATTCTGAAATAAGAGTTAATTAATTGCGGAGAGTAAAGTAGGCAAAGGGGATGAAATGAGAATCGGAGTAACGCGGCCCTGAAAAAAGTCAGGCGACTGATACACTACGGCCATTAAACTTTCTCACTCGATGATTTTTCGTTTTCGTCCTCTAACTCGTTGCTCTTCTCGTCGAATCTTTCGATAGGCTTCGCAGCGCTCTCGGTTTACGGATACATAGACACACGATTGGCTTTTGCCTGCTGCAATCAGTGAGTAGATTACGTTCCAATGGAGACTTCACCTAGAAAACCATGTTTTGCCTAATCCTTGTGAATTTCTAAACAATTATTTATTCTCAAATAAATTAAAAAAAAGTCTTGCGTTTCGAACGTGTTGAGATACAGTGGAATCGGTTGACTCGTTCGTGATTGGGGGATAAGAAAACGGATATCCGGTAGGAAATCAAAGACCGGATCGCGTGGCCCGCCGGATCCTTCGCATCGCTCCCGAGTGCTCTCGCTCGGTTCGAATTCGAAAAATCCATTAGCCCCAGCATGCTGGTCAAGAAGATGGGGTTACAAGGTGCGAGAGCTTACCAAGTTAGAAAGAATACAGAAGGGCAGAGGGTATCCTCCCAGCAACACCATTGACTGGACGCTTCGAACAAGGAGAAACGCATAGAGTGTAAAGAACAAGCGCGAAATAAACAAGAGGAGAATAAGGGGGAGAGAGAGAGAGAGAGTAACGTTACGGCAACACGGTCTCGTTAATGGGTGGCTTAACCGGATTATGAGGAATTAAATTAAGGGAATTGCGTTTGTTTCGGGGACTGGACGCGTTGTTGCTGGACTCTGTGTGTAGAGACGGTGCTCTCACGAGTTCCAACGAGGAATCGCAAGGGACGGTAACGTGTTCGCTTAAAGAGCTCAATCGCGCACGAGACCCGAGAAGAGATTGGAGCATCGAGAGATCCAAGTTACTTTGTCTTCGAGATGATATCGAACCCGCTGTCATTGATGAATCGTATGACCTCGTCACAAGGGCTGAGTAAAGTATGAGTCTATACGAAGCTAAAAAACACTGTAATCTTTCGGAGATGCTTTTTGGGATGTCGTTTGGAAGATCTCTGTTGAAGGCTAGTACATGCTTATTTGAGTGTCAACGTATCTTACGTCGTTACAGCTACAAGAACTCGCGATTTCGATCTCGCTCTCTCATACCTGTACACTTTGTTCGTCTATGTTGCAGTCTCTCTCTTTCTCTCTCACGATCGTACCATACTACTCACGCTGATAAACAGCACTGGACCCGAGGCAGTCACCACGCGTTTACGAACGAGAGCCACGTCGAAGGCCGTCCGACGAAGGAGGCGACGGGCTATGGACGACGACGTCGAGGCGCGGAGGTGAGGTAAGCCGAACCAAGTCGAACGGCGACTAGATTTTCCTGTCAATAAATCAAGTCGATCCACGCGGGGCGGCCTCGGCATTTCTGCTAGAGTCGCCGCTGTCGCTGCCGCCGCCGCCGTCACTGCTCCCTGCTTCCTTATTCATACGAGCGAGCGAGCTAAGCTCTCTCGGCAGATCCCAGAAAAAACATCATGCCCAGCTAGCTGACTTGTCTCTTCGACCGTCCCTCCTCTTTTGCCTCCTCCATTCTCTATATTATACGTACACCGACAATTTTTCTTTGTGCTTTTGAGCGAGTCAATGCAAGTTGCATTTGTACACAAAATACCTGCCGATATGATTAAACTCAGTTTCAGTAGCACAACATTTTATTTTACTCTTCTTGCGCTTTTTATTTTGTTATACATAATGAGGTTACAGCATTAGTTTGTTAGCTATTAAGACCCATCTTCTCTAATATTAATTATCGTCTTTCCAAGCTCACACAGCTTCGGCGTATCATACGGTGGCGATAGCGAGATTCTCTTCCATCGAAAACCTGAAACAAATACATTTCAGATTTTTATCGATCTTATCGTGGGATTTCACGCAAATCGCATTACTAAGTACAGACCTCGTACTAATTAGAGACATCAAGAGTCAAGTATGCACTAACTGTCTTGCTTCGATTAAAATTCTCTGCATTCTCGATAATCGGAAAGAGTAAAGTATACATCGACTATGGCTGTACATTATTACTCGTCGTTATACATAATATACATAGGTGAATACAGTGATTTACGCGTGGGAAGGCACAATGGATACCGAAGGCACATAGCTACACCGCGGTGGGTACTCGACTAAAGTGAAATAGCGTCGCCATTTAATTGGGACTCTGTGGAGCGGGTTTCTGGCATTAAGTATGATGTTGCGTTGAGTTCAATTAAAATGGAAATTGGGGATGGTCTACCCTAGCTCCTTCCTTTTATCCGACTCGCTCACTCCCATGCAGTGTCACTCGTCTCTCATTCGGCAAGAGCCCTGGCATTCTCTACGTTCTTTGTCCCACTCATTACCATCTCGCTTCGCACTCTTCGTATTCAACCATACAACCCATATTCTCTCTCTCTCTCTCTCTCTCTCTCTCGCTCTCTCTCTCTCTCTCTCTCACCAAATTAATACGTACAAATTACCGAAAGCCCGGCTACGACGAAATCAACAAACTCTACTTAACCAAACTCCCCAAGATTAAAGTGAGATATCGTCGAGGGTCTCATTTTTATAAATGAACTAGCAGGTTGTTGTGGCTCAGGGGCCTTGCGCCCTCGCGGTAAGCTATAAGATTTAGAAAACTAAAAATTTGGATTTCCAGAATATTTACGGAAATATGTTACTTCCAATTTAAAAATCTAATTTTTCAACAGGAGGTGACGTGATCTTGGCAATGTTGTTGTGCACAACTCACCGACATTCACAGAATAATATAATAGGGCAATAGTTATCAGGACATGGAACGGAAGTACCTAAAGGGATTTAGAATCATTACGGTCTGGAAAAGTGTCCTCTTTTGATATTTTCGATGCGTGATTTAATTGTAGTTCTGTAAATAAATATTAACAATCGGCCGTCTCACCTGAATATTACGGGTGACATGACCACATTAATAATGGTAGTCAATCAGGGCTAGAGAAGCATCAGGTTCGCACAATACGTGTCTTACTATATTTTATGTTGTCTAAATAAATTACAGAAAAACAGTAATTGCCTCCCTCAAATGTTTCAGATGCCAAACTAAAAAGATAATGGTTTCACTGGCCATACTAACCGGATATTGCGGGCGAGATGGCCACGTAGGCATCTCGCCCGGCAATATCCGGGTGATATGGCCACCGCCTGCTATTGCGGGCAGTGGCCCACCGCTGACATGGCCATATCCCCGGAAAAACAAGTGGCCATGTTTCTCGGAAAATGAGTGGCCATATCACCCATTTTCTCGGAAAAATACCAGCTGCTTAAATTTAGAGAATGAATTTAAAAAATAGGTTTATTACGCGCCAACATTTTCTTGAAAGATCCAACTGTAGTGTGCAATGTTGATTTACTAACAAAATGATAATTTAGTATGTCTCTCAAGCGCTAGAAATATACCTCGAGAGATTTCTGGCTACCTCGAAATATGGAGTCACCATTCGTACTGACCCTTGCACGTACAATCTTAAATTTTTTTGCGCAATCGCATTATATCTATATATAGATACTAAAAACTGCGCAAGCGGCGGCGCCATTCATTTGTTACGTTAAAAGATATTACGGGTGGCCTGATCTCACCCTGATTTCCCCTAAGATGACAAAAACTGGATGAGAGAACTGTGTAAGAGTCCTTTAATCGCGCTGGGTTGTCTGTTTACTGATTTTTCCACGGGGTCTGGAAGTTCGGGGAGCAGTGGTGCCGTAGGCTCATCGCTCGGCGTAGAAACAGAAGAAAAAGAACCGAGAAATGTTCTTGGCTCCAAGTCGGCTAAGGCTAATGAAGCCGAGATTAGAAGAGCGGGATGATCGGGGCGGCGGATGGTCTCGGCGGTAGATATCGGCTCGTAATTAACACTGAAATATCATCGGTTGGGTAGCCGTTAAGGGACGCGGATCCGTGCATGTCGTTCGTCCCAAGCCGAGGGACCGCGTGGCTTTCGTGCTTGCCCTCGGAGAATTCGATCGAGAGACAAGGTGCTCGCCTCTCCGCGCGACGTTTGCAGTTACTACCGCTCGACCAAGCAGTGCCACACCGTTGTCACGTTCGCGCCAAATAAACCGTGCGATCGCCTTTGTACGCTCTTAAATTAATGGCTAGCTTGTATCATTTCTAATGATCTTTTTTTCTTTTTTTTTTCAAGTCATCATACAACACTTCTGCGTGCGAAAAAATACTCCATGTCGCTTTCATACCATATCTAAGGTTAACGGGGGTTATGTATTTATCGTTACTACTAGTGAATAACGAAGCTACTTGCGCGGTATAGAGATTCTGCGGGCGACAGAAAATGACGAAAGAACCAGGGAGAGTACGCGAGCAGGGGATTCGTTGGTAATGACGTTCTTCGAGTTGGCCGATTTGCAGTCGTGGACACTAAAGCACGCTTCTCGGTTGTCTAATAACTATCCTTCAAAGCGTGTACTACCAGTGCAGTTAAATCGGAGTAGTCGCCGCCGCTAAATAGCCTTCCTCACCACCAGAACAGATTCGAGCTCTCGCTTCGTTTCTTTCTCCATCCTCCCTCTACTATACACATTGGTGATGGTTGAAAGCTGACCGCTCTCGTTGTTGTGCCCCCTACTGATGATCCCGACGTGTAGAGACTTAATAAGACATCGTGATTCGGCGCTTAGTCAGACCCTAAATGATCGGTTAATTGGAGATTAAGCCGTATATAATGGAATTAACGTTGGGTATGATGATGCCGAGGGACTGTATTGTCCTTCTCCTTGGTTCTATTTTTGCGATAGAGCATTTCCGTCAGAGATATATATATATGTTTATATATATATGTGTGTGTGTATCTCGTACTACCGGAGCTGAAGTTGCCTAAAGAGTGCAGAAATCATACAGCCAGAAATACAAGGCAACGGCAAAGAATAATACAAAAAACTTACAATCTAATAATAGAGAGAGAGAGAGAGATTAATTGATTGATTGATTGTTTATTTATGCATTAGTACAACTATGAGGCAAATTGAGAATAATTGCAGAAAACGTAAAATAAGAATACAAGATAAAGATGAGATAAAGAGAAATAAAATATAATGTAAAATAAAACAATATAAAAGTATGATGTAGCAAACATAAAAATAAACTATAGTAAAATAACATAACGTAAATGAGAAACATAATAAGTAAAATAAAAGTAAAATAAAAGGAAATAAACTATAGATAAACCTAACCCTTGGAATATCGCAGCAGAGAATTAAATTAAAATAATTGTATTTTTGATGTTCGATCGAACTGTGCGACTTAAATTATAGGCTACATTAAGTGTTTGCCATTTCTGTTGACAGCAGGTGGGCAAACAGCTTTGCTTTAAAAGCTGCAAGTGACGGCTCGATGGTGATTATTACGGGTAGAGAGTGCCAGAAATAGATGGCAGATAAGTGGAATGAATTACGAAATGAGACAGTGCGATGTAAAGGGATGCGAAAGAATTCTGACGATGGTGCTCGAGCAGAGCTACGAAAATCAGGGTCCTTGATCGAGAATAGCTCTTGCAAATAGGGAACGTCTTCACCGTGACGAATTCGAAAAGCCGTGACGAATAGGAGCCTAAGAAATAGAGCCTACGATTTTTTACGGAGAGCCAGCCCAATTGATGCCGATAAGGTGTGATATGGACATCGCGTCTTAGGTCGTATATAAACCGTATTGTGCTGTTAACAAGTACCTGCAGCTTGTTATCTAATTCATTCGAGAGATTGTAATAAACCAGGCAGCAGTAATCTAAGAGAGGGAATATCAAGGTGGTGACTAATTTAATTCTTAATTGCCGCGATAGAGAATGCTTGTGATACTTGAGTTTGTGGAGAGTATAGTGGACTCTTTACGAGATTGAAGATATATGACTATTCCAAGTGAGGTTTGCGCTCATCACAACTCCAAGATTCCGAACTTCGCCGACATAGGGAAGATCAGTACCACTGATATTTATGGCAGGGAGAATACCGGTGTCGATGCTACGCACATAAGCATCACTACCGAGAATCATCACTTTTGATTTTGCTAGG
>JAPYZD010003273.1:0-27086 GCA_030522725.1 Ichneumoninae sp. B BG-2022a
ATACTGAACAAATGATAATACAATTTTATATATATATATATATATATATAGATATATATATATATATATATATATATATATATATATATATATATATATCGGATGATTGCAGCGCTTTTAGCAGCATAATGAATGCACACGAGATCTCGGCGAATCGGCGATGAACTGTTAGCTTGAAAATAATTTCGCTAGTTTCACCGATCTTTTGCAGCAATTTGTATATTTTTTAAATTCGAATATAAATCTCCGTGGAGATCGTTTTTTGGATTTCGAGTTTTCGTCGTTCTTGGCACGAGAAGCGTTTTCGGATGGATCGAGGATTCGTGCGTTGTCCCGGGAAATTGTTAAGCCAGGCTGCCTTATTTATGCCTTATTCGGATAACTCGATAGAGCTGGTAGCTCTCGTGCCATGAATTCGCAAATTTAAATAAAAATAAAAAAGAATACACACGAACTCGTTAAATCGACGATTAAAACGTTTGGGATTAAATCGGAGGCTTGCTATAAACATTTGAGTGAAACGTAGTTGCTAAAAGAGAAATAGAGATAAAGTTTGATCATCCTGGGCATGAAGCGCTATCTTCTTTCTTATTTGCCTATACGGGGTACTACTCTAAATAATAATTACACAAAAAAAGACTCGATGTTGTGAGACGTGAGTGTGCTGAGCACACGAGTGGGTTTAACAAGACTGCAGCCAACTTGTATTAGTTCTTGAAAAAAAAGACAACTTATACTACGCTGTGATACGTTACTCGTACTACAAAACAATACATAATGTACTACTGAAAAAAAAAAAACACAAAACTATTTCGTATAATAGTAAAGAAAAAAAAACAATTCTGCGCGTCGACGATAAATCACGGATATGCCAAATCAATATTACATTATAATCTTTGAAAATTTATCGTAACGATGCACGAGAAATCACCATGATACAAAAAAAGAAAGCAAAAAAGAATGCAGAAAAAAATACACGCACCAAACCACGAGACAAAATCGCATCTACTGAATTGTGAGTGTGTGCGATTTGTGTACTCGAGAATTCTTAGAGTTCTCGAGCTCTGTGGAAAAGAATTTCTATTAAATTATCGTAATCCGTCTGATGATAACGCTGAAACGTAACGTGTACTGAAAGATACTATAATATAGATACTATATTATGTACTATGTTGTTATAGGCACCAGGATCGAGGTAGTACGTATACATAAAAAGTTATTATAGTCCGGTATTAGATCAGACAACCCTTTCTATTGAAATAAAGCAAGTCAGAATCCTGAACTCTGTTATTTTATTTCATTGACACTTTACAGGTTTTTTTAAAAATATCACACCCACATTTCTCGCAACTGCTTGGTGTTGCGGCTTATCGTGCGAATAATTTTAACCAAATATATGTTTATATATTTTTTAAGTTTATTTATTATTCGATGGTCTATTTATGGATTGCAATTGAAATACACCGTAATACAGAAAAGTTCTCTTAAAAAAACTGCTGCGGTTATTTTACCGGTCAAGTAGCCGTAAATTGGATTGGCCACTTCCAGAGATATACATGTTATGTTTACACATTTCTAAAAGTTTCATTATTTTTCGATGCATAATTTATAAATCGCTATTAAAATATACCCTAATATAAGAAAGTTATATAAAAACAAACCCGCTGCGGTTACTTAACCGGTCAAATGGCCGTAAATTAGATCGCTCACTTGCAGAGAGAGCGTGTCCGGTGCACATCGATTATCAAACATTCTCTCGAACATCGCCCTCGCACAGTATGCGCTCGCTCGCCGTTGTGCATCGTCGACGCAGCGCTGCTAAGTTTACTCGAATCACACGTAAAACTCGAGAGCACAGAGCTACTGTCATCAGCGTGAACGAGGCGAATTCTTCGAAAGAGAGCAAGAGAGAGAGAGAGAGGGGTCCCGAGGACCTCGGGGTGAAAATAAATCACGGGGCGGAGGAATGACAGGCTGCTCCGGGCAGGTTCGCTTTTCACGCTTCGCGCCTACTGCTTCGCGTTCGCGAATGACCTCGCGCGATCTCGAGCCATTGGCGTTGCTCCGCGTTGCTGCTGCTCCGTTCGACGGCTCGAACGAGCGAGACCCAATTTCGCCACGTCCGGATGGTCTGTGCTCTCGGGATCGCTCGCGGAAATTAAATCTCCCGGAAGGATCGCTCGGCCGAGCGTCACGTTTCGCGAGAAAAACGCGCTCGCCTAACTACGCAGCTATCATGCTGCACGCGGTGGACACTCGCGAGGAGGTTATGTTCGTCACTGTCACACACGCGCGCGCGTGACTCTTCCAACGTACGAAGGGAGTGTTTCTCGCCCACGCGAGTCTCGTCGTCGAACGCGCTGTTGACACCGCACAGCACGGTACACACGACATTAAAAATATGTTTCACGCTTGCGAAAGCGACTTTCATGACAAAGCGGAGAAATATCGCTCCGCACGAGCGTACAAAGAAACTTATTTCGGAACCACAACAAAGTCGATGTACAAACATCACTGGGAACACGACTTCGTTCTGTCTCCGGTTTTTTCAATGAAAATATCGACTCACCGTCGTCTCGCACGAGAGTAGACTTTTCTTCGAATAAATATCGACGAAATTATCTTTTATTCGTCTGTATCATCGGCCGATATCTCGCCTTGCCTAAATATCCGCTTTGTTCTATTTCAACCACATCTGCTCTACTTTCCTACTTTAACTTTGTTCTCTATCTGACCAGGGCGTCGATGGATCATGGGACTGTAAGAGGTATCCGACATGAAGAGGATTTGCGCGCTATGGACAACACGCAGATGCACGATTACACCCATCTTGGACAAAACAAAACTCTGAACAATAGTTGAGAAAAATATATATATACGTGTGCCAGATTCATCCGTGATTTGTAGCACCAAAGTACATATTTTTTTGTTCTTTTTCTTTAGTTTTTTTTTTGGTACTTTCTTTTAAGGAGTATCCGACATGAAGTCAATTCGCGTGCTACGGACAACACACAAATGCGAGATTACAATTGTCTCGGAGAAAAGAAAACTTTGAATAATAGTTGAAAAGAAAATACGTGCGTCGAACTCGCATCTGCGATTTGCAGCACAAAAGTGCATTTTTTCTTCTTTTTCTTTCTTTCTTTTTGTTTTTGTTATTTTCTTTTAATATTTTTAATGGAGATGTTATGTGGTGTACACGGAGATCGGTGATTCACGTTACCGGAGAACATTTGTATATTTTGTGTGCTGTTAATAGAAAGTGAGAGTCAAATAATAGTTAAAGGAGAAGAAATATACTTCATTCTCCTCCAAGCTCCAGCGAGCTCAACATGACTGACATCACCATTCAGGATCTGCACAACCTGCTCGTCTACTTCTCGAAGAACACGTACCGAGCCAAGGATTCTGATAGCACAGTAATTGTATTTTTCAATTTTTTTTTGTTTGCCACTCGAATATTGCAATACGGTGGATAAAAGTAACAAAATAAAAAATGATAACATTTTCTCTGTTTTTCTGTTACAGAACCAATCGATAATGCAACAATGTTTGTTGCTGACGGATCTAGATTATACTCATTCGGTGATAAACAACAACGGCGGCGATCTGAGCGCTCACTATCCGAGCCATTTAATTATTCTCGAGTACGAGAAGCACAAGAATCCACAAATGTGCGACACGCCCCCGCCACTGCCACGCGCGACTGAAACGATTTACGAGAGCATGTACGATCCCAACAAATTGAAGGAATTGATAAAGAGCGCCAGATTCGCGAGGTGTCGTTCGAGGTTTCCACTGCCGGTTATACTCTACAAGGGTAGACACATCTGTCGGAGCGCAACGCTTTCCGGAGGGCCCGAGATTTACGGGAGATCGGGATTCGATTATCTGTTCGCCGGTACCGAGGCTGGTCCGACCGTCAGGCAACAGGTTGACGAGGCCAGGGGCGGCGACTCCGGAAGTCTGAGCGATTGGCAGTTGTTTGATAAAGTTCGCAATCAAGATATCAAGCTCCTGAAGACACTGAACGTCGGCAACATCATTGATTTCATGGTCGAGAAGAAGAAAGTCAAATTCGGCATGAAGTGAGTCACGCGCACTTTTTTTTTGTATTTTATGCATTTTACGATTACAATTTAACTAAGCGCCAATGTGCCTTTGATCCGAAAAAAATTGTAATACACGAGGAAGCTATGTGCAAATTACTTTGCACCTTTTTTCGAAACATAAAAAAATGTTTACGTCATAAAATTAAAACCGGTAAATTTACTGTCAAAAATAATATATTTTTCCGTTTGATTTATTTAGCGTGACGTCCTCGGAGAAGGTCGACAAGGAGAAGAGGTACTCGGACTTCACGATAATATCACTGCCTTACCCGGGATGTGAGTTCTTCAAGGAGTTCCGAGAGAACGATTATCTCGCGAAAGGACTCGTGTTCGATTGGTCCCAGGGACACGTGGACGCTCAGATCGGCATACCGGAAGACCCGATCTCGACGCAACTGCGAATCAATTGGGAACAGTATCAGGTGTGGGACCTAGTCAAACTCACGCAAAACTATATGAAACTCATATTAAGATATCTCACGGACAGCAGCAGTGGGATGTTGATTCATTGTATATCGGGTAAGTTCACACATTTTTTATTTTATTTTTTTTATGGAAACTAAATTATTAATTTTATGAAAAAAATTATTAATTTGATTGATAACATTTCAGGATGGGACAGAACGCCGCTGTTCGTTTCCCTCCTGAGGATAAGTCTGTGGGCGGACGGGGCGATTCACACGTCTCTGAACGCCTTTCAAATTCTCTATTTCACGATCGCCTACGACTGGATGCTCTTCGGTCACGATCTCGAGGATCGTCTGAGCAAGGGCGAGGAAATATTTTTCTTCTGTTTCTACTTTCTCAAGCACATACACGACGAGGAGTTCAGTGTTCATTCGCGTCACAGCCGGGCGAGGCACTCTGTGCTTCGCAACGACAGCGACTCGCATCTCGACAACGTTATGTTCGACAACGAGTCGGTTGTCACTCTGAGCTCGGTGAGCTCGAACATGAGTCTCAACAGTTGGTGCAGCTCGATTAGCCAAAACAGTCGGGACAGCCAGGACAATAATCCACCGGCAGTTTTTCCTTGCTCGTCTACCGAGAGCCAGGAGGATTGCCATAGTAACGGGTGAGCTCGATATTTCATTTTTATGTGAAAATGAGTACGAAAATTGCATCGGCTCGTAATTTTACCAAAATTATTACCCTTTCGGTAATAAATGAAAGTTTTGAAAAAGTTGCGACAAAGAAAATTTTACGTGCTCATTTGTTGAATTTAATTTTACTCCAATTTCACTGAGCTTCGAACGTGACTCGATGCGATCGATTGTCTTATCCGAAGCCCGTCGTTTGTCGCCTGCAACAGGAACGTAGTACCGTGGACGTTTTACACGTCGCCGAATAAAGACGGTACCGGCGGTCACGGATCGCGCTCGCCGCTACCAGCGAATCGAACGTCTCCCGTAGCAGTCCCAGTGCCGGGACGTCTGCGGCAACGCAACGAGTCCTCGTCTTCCGGTGGTTCCTGGCAAATGATATCGGGAACCGGAAGTCTGCGCGGTTCGACAACCGCGAACGTCGGTCTTCCCGAGCTTCTGTCCTCGTCGGGCCTGGCCTGCAAGCCGTACTGTGGTTCGTGCACCGGACAAACTTCGCAGGAATCGAGCACAACTATAATCGAGGACGAGCCGGGAACGTCGTTCGCACAGTGAGCAGCTTAAATATACGTCACGTATACATTCCCAACTCAAAGTTTAATTCCATACCAATTTTAGTACCTCGCGATATACTATAAATGTAAAATGAACGGTATTAACGATGGCAAGACCTTTGATGTTTTTCCAGAACTTGCTTACATTTGAACATTTTTTTTCTTTCATGAATTTGAAAAATCGATGTAGAGGCACGAATTTCGGACATATTTTCGTATCACGATTCCACAGTAGACTGTGGAATATTTTCACTGAATCTCACTTATGGCTGCGAATGTACGTGTGTACATCCTTAAATTTAAATCCAGAACCCAGTTTCAAGCTACTCGAAGCTAAACTTTTAATCATACGCCTCGTCTTTAAAATTAACGAGTCGAACTCAATATTGAACAAGTTTTTTTTCTTGATATTTCAGAACTCGAAAGGAGAAGCTGCAGTGTTTACGAAGATTATTCTACAACGCTTATAGTCATACGGTTGGATTCCGAATGAAGGAAAATTCGGAGTCCGGTGGTTTCGGTCAGTTGCTCGGTAACTTCGCCGAAAAAGTTGGTATACTCTCGGTCCAACGCACCTCCTTGTGACCGTAGATGATAATTCACTATAATGAATTCGTTGTTGTTATTGATTCGTCGATTCAACTGAGAGTTTTATATGTAAACTTGTGAGAGACAACGAGAGAAAGATTTGATAGAGAAAGAGAGAGAGAGACAGAGAGAGACAGAGAGAGAGAGAGAGAGAGAGTTAAGCGAATGTACATTATTGTTTATTATGCGTAAGGGGAAAATCGCGGCCGCGCTATCCCCTCGCAACTAATGCGAACGTGTTTAACGCTCATGACGTAATAAACTTGATATTTTTGTATATAATCGTGAGTATATATATACAGTTTCGAATTGTTTTTGCCACTAATGCCTGTGTGAGATATATACATATATATTCGAGGACTAAACGAGATTATAAAAAAAACGTTGATAATAAAACTATAAACACGGCCGATGCGGGATGACGATAACAGGTTCGTTTCTTCTTTCAATGTTCGATTAACGTTAACGATTATTTATTTGTAAAAAAAAAGGAAAATCTATCCATAATCACAGATTCATCAGGTAAACGATTCTTGAGGGTGTAACCTGCTCTCGGCACAAAGGACACTGAGGACGAGTCCTTAGCCAGTCGGCTAGACACTCCCAGCAGAAGAGATGACCACAAGGCGTTGTCGTTGTTTGGACCGCCTCGAGGCAGAGTTGGCACTTGTCGCCGGTATTATTTTCCGGAAATTCGATGTTACTCGCGTTGGTCTCGACGCTTCTGCCACTCTGCCAAAACCGCAACGCGCATTGGCCGAGCGTTGCGACGCCTAAGAGTCTCAGACCCCAACTTACGCCGTCTGTTGATCGTCGCCCGTGGACCTTGCGGAAAAAAATGGTCGTTAATTTTTTCGGTAAATATCGACCTCGTTCCGTATATCAATATTTCGGTCGAGAATAATTACTTTTGCATAATCCACGCCGGCTATCCTTTTTCCTAGACTGTAGTATCTACCGAAAGTATAAAAAAGCCCCTTGTGAACTAGGATCAGCAGAGGAATGCCAACTTTCAATCGCTTTAGTAGATTATTCAGGAATGTTGCAGCTTCTGGTCTCAATTGGTTGTGAGGATTGTTCACGGCAACTCGAAGCCTCTCCAGTATTTTGATCAGGCCTTGCTCACCAAAGAATTCTAGTAGGGCTGCCAGTAGTCTTGCCTGAGAAAATATTTGAACATTAGTAAGCAGAGAGAAGATAAAAATAGATAAATAAATTTGAGCTGTTCAATTACTCAGCTTTTAATTTCTAATCTACTCAGTTCTTTCTCACGATCTTACAATCATCTCTGCAGATGATTGTAGGATCGCGAAGAATCGACGGATTGGGCAGTACGTACGGCGAGGGACGGAACATTGCGAGCCTGCAGATCGGCTTGAACAATGCCCGTGTACTCTTCGCCGAGTGTTTGATTGCCGAGGCCCGAGGTGACGAGGAAGTAAATGAGTTTCATGGGCACTTCGGACTGTACGGAGCGCAGCAGTGATCTGTATCCTCCGAACCTCTGCAAGAGACCGGACAGTCTTTCCTCCAATTGCTTGACGAATTCATCGTCCCGTTGATGAGCCCTCAAGATTTCCGCCTGACTGGCAATTCTCAATCTATGAGAGCTCTTTGTAGCCGCAGTCGGAACTGTCCCCATGTCTACTTCCATAAAAATGATTCCTCGATTATGAAGCGTCAAAGGTCAAATTTAGGTTTAAGCTAGTCATCGCTCGTCTATTGTGTCTCTGAGAATCTTTCGTCACTGTATTCGTCTCGGCACGCTCCTCCCTCCCCTCCGCTGTACGCGAAAACTGGCAACGACTTCATTAGCGTTCCTGCAGACGACCCGTCACGACCTTTCGTGACGAAAGACTTGGCAAATAAATGTAAGTG
Source organism: Ichneumoninae sp. B BG-2022a (assembly GCA_030522725.1). NCBI lineage: Eukaryota > Metazoa > Arthropoda > Insecta > Hymenoptera > Ichneumonidae > Ichneumoninae sp. B BG-2022a. The sequence goes on from JAPYZD010003273.1 coordinate 8,236, forward strand.
TAACTTAGTAATACACCGAATGATAGAAAAGAAAACAATCGCAACGTGCCGCGCAACCGAGAACTGAAAATTAAACTAAGCTCGGCGAGAGAGATGCCAATTCTTGTGGTTATAAAGTGTCCACTGCCGCCATCGCGTTTCGTGCAGTTCTAACCTCGTGCAAACATCCACCTAAGATCCTCACGGTGTAGAGACTTAAACGGATTATAATTTACGCAAAAAAACACTCAAGCCAATGCCCATGTATTGCATCGTGTAATAATTAGCCATTTCTTTACACTTGAACATCCAAAACGCTAAATGAACTGGAAGAAAGTGCTCGAAAGTAAAAAAAAGTATTTGATGCGTCTTCCACAAAAAATATCAATTAAGATAGTTTCCGTTTACAAATAATCACAATAGAATCTTTGCGCATTAACTCCGCGATCTTAATTCTATAAGCGTCGACTTGATTAATAAAGTTTTAGAAGATTAGTCGAATAAAAGACACCGCGTGTACTAACGAAGATTCAAACTTGGCGGGTCTTTTGCGCATAAACTTTTCAAACTCACCGCCAGGTGCGCTGCGGGGGGCGACGCCCGGCGTCGAGTTAGCATCCTCGTCGACCGGTGCTGCGAGTTCGGCGTACCGAAGTGGCAGCAAACCAGTGAGCGGAGAGGCATCGCCCTAGATAACGGTAGAGAGAGAATTGTGCACTGTCGCGGTGTCTTTTCGCACGGGGGGAACGAGATCTTCGAGCCGTCGAGAGAGAGGTGTGCGCGAATCTTGATGTAAAAAAAATAAAATACAAAAAAATCATTCGTAACAGTCGCGTGGCTTTCGGTTATCAATTTTCGGTCCGACGGAACAAACGTGCCGGACGCGAAAAAGTCGTAGTCGTACGTGATATACGGTGTGTGGTAAAAAAGAAAAAAAGGAGGGACGGAAAGAAGCGTGCAGAGGAAGGGAGAAGGCGTCGGTAGTAGTATACGGGCAAGGCAACGGCAAGGCAACGGCGACGGACGGGGAACGAGAGTCCCGGGCAGCACACGGCGTCCGAGTTCAGTGCTGATACGTTTATGCACGGATCCACGTTATACCAGTTTAAACATAATTTCCGTGTGTGACACGCGCAACCGTTGATTCTCGCTCTAGCCCACACCGCGCACCCGTGCACGCGAAGCTTTAAACTTCGAGGAGGAAAGAAAACTTAAAACAAAAAAAAAGAAAAAGAGACAATAAAAAAAAGAAAAATTACGTGATTCTTTTCGTGAACGTTGGGGCGCGCGACGGTGTGTTGCCGCTGCACACTACGATAATTTTTTGTCTCATCGATGAACTCATGGCGGTGCAGTGACGAGCCGGACGCGAGGTCAGGAAGCAGTTCGTAGCGGCTAATATACACAACATTTATATCGCGTGTGCCTGTGTCCTCCGTAGGAAAAAGCCGTTGACTTTTCACGGGAGGATTTAACTGTCGAGGTGATAGGGAATTGTTGCAAGATCGCCGGGCGTCGAGTGTAACGGCACGAGATACAAACGAAAACCGCGAGTGAAAGCGATTGAAGAAAGAGAAACAAGAAGAATCCCCCTGGCCCAGCGTGCGTGCTGCCTCGAAGACTGCAGCGAGGAGAGGGACGAGACAGGAAAGAAGGAATAAACGAGGAATAATCGAGCGGCCTTTGCGGGATAGGCGAAAGGTAAGAAATGTTCGATATTTATCAGCGACCTTAAGGGGGGGGATTAACGACGGGGAAATTGTTATCACACGATATCTGTTACCTTCGTGCACGAGCGGAAAATGACGAATGATGTTTAATCCGAGATTAATCGCATGCATCCTGTTCCGAAGTCTACCGTGCCACGAGTCATCGATGCGGGAGCGAGCGAGAAAGGGACTGGAGTGTGCTGGGAGGAAAAAAAGAGCTATAAAAAAAGCGTCGTTTTAGGCGGGCGCCCTGTGGGGGCCGCCGCGTGGCGTGGCTCTGTCTCAGACGAGCAGCTCGACGATGTCCTCCGCTTCGGAAATCGGCCCTCCTCTTTGCCACCGCATCGACGATATAAAAAAAAGAACAACCTCCATTCTTACTCATTCACCGGTAGGCACAAGATGGCGATTAAATAAAACTTTAAAGTTTCGACACTCAAATGAACAATCAATTTTTATTTTATTTCATATATCTCGAACACATTAACTATTTTCCATTGTTTGGTCGTTGAATTCTGAACATATTTTTTACACGAAAAAAAGCGTAAAAAAAAATCTAATATTAAAATAAAAATTTAATGTTGAAATTATTATTAAGTTATTTCGGATAAGACAAGACCGTCTTGTGTTTAACGGCTCGCCTTTGTTTCCTCTTCTTACGATATTCTTTTTATCTATGTGACGTAAAGACAGATACACCCAGTAACGTAGCCACAGGGAGATAAAGATACGTTGAGTTGAGTCTTTTTCTTCCTCTAATGATTCCCTTTAATTTGCGCCAATTGTCCGTGAGTTCTCTGTCTCGCAGGAGCGCGCGGAGTGTCAATTGCGCTCATCGAATTCCGTCCGATAGTAACACGCGTTCGGTCGGTGGAAAAGTATGTTGGCTGACTGCGGGCCTTGGAGGGGGGGGGGGAGATTGGGAGTCTCGAGTTTCTTTCGCCTCCGATGTACCGGCACGCGATTGCCAACTGCCTCCTACAGTCTTCTCTCTTTCCCTTTTATCCTCTCGCCCTTTTTACTTTGGGACGAGAAACTCGTTGTCCAGCTTCTTCATTTTTTTTTCCTCGACACGGCGATTCCCCGCTTAATATACTGTATATCGCATGCGTTATATCTTTCCACGAAGTATCAGCGAATTCTTTACGCCCTTGGTGTATATATATATATAAAGCTCTCGCCGTTGTAATTCATCGCGCGTATGAGTCATCGTCGTTTCTCTGTGTCCTCCCCCCTCCCCCCCTTTCGGTCGGTGAGCTATAACTCCTTCCATCGAGCACGGAAATATAACGAAGAAAGGAAAACTCTCGGTTAGTCGCGGCTACTGTAGTTCGGACGATCGTCGCGGTTTATTCGTTCGTATGTCACTCCCAGGGAGTTTCGAGCCTCGTATTTCATCTTTCTACTCTCCCCCTCCCTCGACTCTCTCTCCTTTCTCACTTTCCGTGCCTCTCCTACCTCCCGTTCGCATATTCCGTCTCGCTTTTGCTTTATATATACGTATATATCTTGTCGGCCGTCTTCTTCGTCGCGATGACGAGGTGGCAGACGATTCTCCCCTCGTTCGACGAACTACCAAATCGCGCAGATTATGCGCGAGGTCAATAAAACCCGTGTGCGAGCTCTCGCGCTTGCTCGTCCGACTATTCTACCGGGAGGACGTAGGAGTTCGAACCGAAATACAACAATGTAACACAATACGGGCTGCTTGCATTATCGCTTTACAATATGGCCGACTCGTCGGTTGTAAAGTCGTTGAGGGGCCGGAAGTTTGAAGCTCGAGATCTTCATGAATATGGACCAGTTTTTTTTTTCTCCGTGAAAAGAGAAATGAACGCGTTAGGGAACGATCTTAAAAAAATATTTTTAAGAGAACAGTCGTCCTTGAAAAACTTTCGTCACCTATGAAATCATTTTAAGAAAATAGGCGTTGCTCGCTCGGCGACTCCACTGAGAGACAGAAGAGACGTAGGAGTTAGAACCGAAATACAGCAATGTAATGCAACACGAGCTGCTTGCGTTGTCGGTTTACAATATGGCCGACGCGTGGACTGTAAAATCATTGGAAACTGGAAGTTCGAAATTTTCATGAATATATGGACCAGTTTTTAAAAACATGTAATGACTTTTTTTCTTAGGTATAAAAAAACGACCTTAAAATAAATATTTCTAACAAAGAACAGTCGTCAATGATGAACTTTCGTCGTCTATGAAACCATAAAAAAACCGTCTAAAGTTCAATATTTATTTAAAGCTCGAAGAATGACAATGTTGAGGCAATCGGTTAGAATCAATTGTCGATGTTCCAACAGCTGCGCTCATGCGAAAGCACTCGGTCGAACAGCCGCTGAGGGAACCTGCACGTGTTGATCCGTAGATGGTGTTGCTCTGTGTGTGTCCCGGAGCCTTTCAACATGGCCGACGACGACGACATTGAGGGGGGGCAATTGTTTTACACTATTAATTAGATGATGGTCGCAAAATTTCGTCGGGGAACCCTTTCGAGCTGTAGGGCTCGACCGTCGAGATAGTTAGTCTATTGATGTGTACAGTCTCTGTAAAAAATTTAAAAATCGTCTTACAATTGTATGTCAAGCGGTTACATTCGACATTGGAATTAAACGTAAATTCGAATAAAAAGTTCGAGACAGTTTTTCTATTATTGGATGTGCGATCTCTGCAACAAAAAAATTTAATCAAATAATCATATTAGAATTGTATGGCGAATGTTTAAAAGTAACGTTGGACATTCGAGTCTACTTAAATCAATGAAATACATTGTTTACTGCTGAGAGATAATTTTTACCGTAAATAGAGTATAGAACAATAAAAATTGCGTTTACGATGCTATCAAACGAGCGAAGATTTATTCGCGAAGCGGTGCGGGCTTCGCCCGAAGCATTCGACGAGTGCACCGTATCTACGGGTATGAAGCAGGGTATAAAGATAGTCCATTCACTTATCGTGAGGGGAAGAATAATTTTTAAAAAACAAGAATAAAAAAAAATAAAGTAGCCTTTGATCAAGAAAGAGCTTCAGTCGATTCGCTCGCAGTGCGCCCTCCCCCACCCCTCTCCCATCTTAATTGTAACGACTAATCGTCCAGTCAACCTTTCCTGAGAAAATTAAAGCGGCTCCTCCGTCTCGTGGGACGGGTTAATTGGATTTCAAGCGAGAAAGCAGAGAGTTCGAGGCTGCGTCGGGGCGGGCCAAGGGGAAGGTCGTCCTGATTCATCGCCTCAACGCTGCCTCGACATGTTTCAAAATATGAGACAGAAAAAAATAATAATAGATGAATTTTCATCGGTCGACCCAGCAGTAGTAACTAATTTCGAATAAACGACATTAAAATTGTAGCACCCATTTAACTAGTGTGAAGCGCTTCAACCTCCTTAAGGAAGGAGTCTAGCCGCGCTGACTTCGCATAAGTTCGACAACAATAAGAGAAAATTGCAAGCACTTCTTGATGGTGTAGAAATCTGAAAAAAATCATGTATACTAAAGGTACTGAGAAGATTAATTTTGCATAATAATAATTGCAAAATGTTATTAACAAATTCGTTTATTTTTCTGAAAACGTATGAATTTTTTCAGATTTTTAAGTAATCGTTGATTTTTGTTTTATAAAAAAAATATCCTTAATAGTTATACAGATAACATTTATACAGGTAACACAGGTTAGGTCAGGAGTAGTTATACAGGTTGTCTCGTCAATTCTTTTTCATCTGTCAACGAAAATACGTTTCCAGGTCACCGGGGAATTTTCGCGGATTTTTGTTCACCTGCATTACGATCGAGTAATAAAAAACGTCACGAAAAATCCGGGGTTTTATTGCACGATATACAATTAACGAATTCTCTCGACGGGGCGAGTAATATTTCAATGGCAATTGGTCAACGGGAATATATCGTGTGCTCGAGAACGTCAACTCGTGTTCGAAACGTTGCGGGTAACCCAATCGGGGATCACCGAGCTCTCGCTATCGCGTACGTCACATCATCCCGCAGGACAAATCGAACCGAACGGGAGGGGGTGGGGGGTTTCGTGTTACAGTTTCAGTTTCAGGATTGGTTGGCTCGACGAGTCGGGCCGCGCTCGACGATATAACTGCTTTCGCGTCAAGTACAAAGGCTTCGGCCATCGTCGACTCGCGAATCCGGGGATAAGAGGCACTTGCCGACGGAGGAGACTTTCGCACTCGTCTCTTTGCGCCAAGAGCTTCGCGACGAATAAGTCAATCGTCGTAGTCTCTCCGGTCCCGGGTTGGCACATTGTCGGGGAAAACTTTTAAAAAGCCTGGAAATGTCAGCCATTTTTTTTCATCGAATTTAGTGGCCACGCTGTAAAAGAATATTTGTTTGTATGGCAAGGGCGTAGAAAGGGAGTTCTTGACGAGTGCGAAAATGCCGCACGATCAAGAACTCGCTTTTCTAAGCCCATGCCATTCACATAATGTTTCCTAACAAATTTACGAAAATCATGCTTTCTTTTCCCGTCGAGTGTGCGTAGAAAGGCACTTTATTACACTCGGTGCGAAAATGACTGTTTTACGCACGCTTCGCGCAAAACCCTCATTTCCACACCTTGTGAAGTAAAATTTGGTGCTAAAAACTTTTTTTAAACTCGGGTGATTGCAGAACGTGCAAACTCACACTCGTCAGAAAATTCTTTCCGCACGCGATGCGAAAAAGTGACTTTCTGCGCACACTTTATAGGAACGGAAAGGGGGATTTTACGTGCATGCGTTAGCAAAAATATCTGTCGAACACACAGCAAAATAGAAAAAAGGCTATCGTCGACTAGCGGATTCTCGGATAAGAGGCACTTCTTCTTCAACAATTCGACTGGTCCCATAGCTGTGGAAACCAGACCGGCCACAGGGGAAAAACCCGCGCCGGTCAACGATAAGAGGCACTTGCCGGTAGAGACTTTTGCACTCCTTTTTACGCGAAGCGCTTTCCGCTGAATAAGTAAATCGTAGTCTCTCCAATCCTGAATTAACCATTGTCAAAAAAACAAAATTCTGACATTTCCAGGTTTTTAAAAGTGTTCCAAAAAACCTAGAAATGCCAGTGATTTGTTTTGTTTTTCATCGGATTTAGCGGCAACCTTGTGGCGGAAAATGGTCAATCGTTTATCGAAGCGTCTCTCGAACACGTAGGAAAATAGGAAAAGGCTACAGTCGACGAGCGGAACCGGGGATAAGAGCCACTTCTTCTTCGTCAACAATTCAGCGCGGTCCCACGGCGGTGGAAACCAGACCGGCCACTGGGAAAAACCCGCGACGGTCAATGATAAGAGGTACTTGCCTATACAGACTCTTGCATTCCTCTTTGCGCGAAGAGCTTCGCACCGAATAAGTCAATCGCCGTATTGACTCTCCTATCCCGGGTTCGCCATTTTGGTCAGGAAAGTCCTTTTTTAAAAACCTAGAAATGTGAGGATTTTTATTTATTTATTTCGTCAAATTTAGCGCTCTGGCCATTGCCCATATTGGAGACTTTGGCACTCCTCTTTGCACGAAGAGCTTCGCGCGTGGCCATTGCCCATATTGGAGACTTTGGCACTCCTCTTTGCACGAAGAGCTTCGCGCGGATAAGCCACTCGTATAGTTTCTCCTCTCCCGGGTTGATCGCTGTCAGGGAAAACCTAAAAAAAATACAGAAAAGTCAGGATTTTTTTTTTTTTTCATCAAATTTAACACTCTGGCTCTTGCCAATATTGGAGACTTTGGCACCCTTCTTTGCACGAAGAGCTTCGCGCGTATAAGCCACTCGTATAGTTTCTCCTCTCCCGGGTTGGCCACGGTCAAGAAAAACCTAAAAAACCTAGCCATGTCATCAGATTTAGTCGCAACTCTGTATCGGAAAAATTGTCAATCGTATATCGAAATATCTGTCGAGCACATAGCAACAAAAAGGAAAAAGGATACGGTAGTAAAAATCAAATTTAAACGGAGGGCGAATAAAAGGTTGCGCGGGACAACTACGACAAATTGAATAAAATTAAACTCGAGAGCCTACCGGACGAGGACACCGGCTGAACGGAAATGGAACGAGACGGAAAGAAACAGAGAATAAGGAAGGGAGAAAAAAAAGAGAGGAGAAACGTGAAGATGAGAAATAGAGAAAAGAGGAGGACGGAAGGAGTCCCGACGATGTGAAATAAAAGGAGAGAATACAACACAAAAGAACTTCCCTTTCCCCAAGTTTTCTCTCCATCTCATCTCGGCTCTTGTCTCTTTGACGCCCGCTGCTGCCTTTGCCTCACACGTACATATATGTATATGTATACATACACATATATATGTACATATGTGTATACACATGTGCATACATACACATCTCCATATAGTACGTGTGTATGTATGTTGTACACCCAGTATATGGAGAAAGATAAAAATCTATTTTAAAACTCTCGACACGACTTGTTTGTGTCGTTTGGGGCGTGTACCGTGAATTTTCGCAGCTCGGACAGCGGCAACGGAAGGCAGTCGGAACACCCGTCGACGAGAGTTTACAAAAGCAAACTTTCCCATTTTTTTTTTTTTTTACATTTTATTTTATTCTATTTTTTTTATATAGTTTTTCCACAGTCTTCAGTCTTTTTAGCTTTGGAAAAACACGGGTGGGGAATAATCATTTACTCGTCGCCGAGCGGCTGGTGGGCTTAAATGCATTAGACACAGCCGTTGCCCACGTATCGTTCCTCGGCAGAGTGGTGTAAATTTAAAGAACCTTTTTTTTGTTTGCTCTCCTTTTAGTCGGTCAAATTATTATTATGAACGTTTTTTCCCTCGCCACAACTGCATCCTGCCCCGGAGATAATTTCTACGTTCGAAATTTCTCGTTTCGTCTCCCGTCCGTGAAATTATTTAAATCATAATGCGGTCCGATTGTCGTATAAAATATCCGGAAGTAATTTTTCTCTTCGTTCATTAAATCTCTCAATTTATCACTGCCAATTTATAAAACAGATAAATGGATCGATCTCGAGAGAAAGAAATAGGAGACTTTATAAAGAATGCTTAAAATGCTTGTTTCGTTGAATTGCTGCAAAATTGTTCAAATCACAATGCGGTTCAATTGTCGTATGGAATATTGGAAAATAATTGTTTTCCTTCTAATAAATCGATCGATTTATCACTGCCAATTTATAAAACAGATAAATGGATCGATCTCGAGAGAAAGAAATAGGAAATTTGATAAAAAATGCTTCAAATGCTTGTTTCGTTGAATTGCTGCAAAAATATTCAAATCACAATGCGGTCCAATTATCGTATAGAATATTGGAAAATAATTTTTTTCCTTCTAGTAAATCGATCGATTTATCTCTGCCAATTAATAAAGCAGATAATTGGATTGAATCTGAAGAGAAAAATATAGGAGGATGGGAAATTCAGGACGCACTCTGACGCTTCTCGTCAATCTCGCGCCCACTAGGAAGATAAAACGTCGGAAAAAATAATGAGAGGTATAGGCAGGAAGGTAGAGAGAAGAAAATTCAAAGTGTACGGAGGATCTGGGGTGGATGGCAATTGAAAAGTAAATCGACTAACCGTTCCCCCACTGTTAGACGACTCCATTCACCGTGCGGCTAGAGAGTCGGGAGAGATGGAATTCTCCGCTATGAGAGGGCACAACGGGCGAAACTCCGACGTTAAACTTGGCGAGTTATATGCACGTAAATGGATGAGGCTTCGCGCGCGTGAGCGGGCGCGGATATACCGAGTAAATTTCCACGAGAATTGCCGCACTTTGGAGTAGTCTACCCGGCCGGCACTCCGGTGGGTTGAAATCTCGGATCTGCCTCTATACTGAAATGGAAAGGATAAGGAGAGCCCGAGTTGAGGTAGAAAAAAAAAGAAAATAAGAATCGAGAGTGAAGACTTCCTGCTCTCGGCCTCTCTCTCCGTGCTCGTGAACTTGTCTGGAGTGCGCCGAGAGATTGGACCGGGGATGCTGAGCGAGGATTCAAGATCGGCGAACTTTTAACACTTCTGTCTCCCGAGATGACGAATGGAAGAAAAAAAAATCGCGCGACACATGGCGCAGGAAAATTTGTTCAAAAATTTTGTATGTTTTTGTTTTTGAAAAAAGAACTACGAAATTTAGGTAATGTTTTAGGTTGGAAAATCGTAATGGTGATTTGTCTTTGTATAGATAAAGAAAAATAGGTGGGAAATGTTTGACTAATAATAGGAAGGATGGTGAGCGAGGCTTGAAGAACAGGAAGCTTTTAACAACTTTTGTCTCCCGAAATGACGAATGGAAGAAAAAAAAAATCGTGCGACACATGGCGTAGGAAAATTTGTTGAAAAATGTTGTATGTTTTTGTTTTTGAAAAAAGAGCTACGATATTTAGGTAATGTTTTAGGTTGGAAAATCGTAATGGTGATTTGTCTTTGTATAGATAAAGAAAAATAGATGGGAAATGTTTGACTAATTATAGGAAGGATGGTGAGCGAGGATTGAAGATCAGGGAACTTTAAACAACTTCTGTCTCCCGAGATGACGAAAGAGAGTAAAAACATGACGCAGATAAAAATCGTCTCAAAATTTCGTATAAAATGTTTAGTTTTTACAAAAGTGAGCTACGAAACCGAGGTAATATTTCAGGTAAAAAAAAATCGTAATGGTCGTTTGTCACATAGAAAAAACAAATTGGAGACGTTTGACTAATAATAGAAGAAGGGATGGTGAGCGAGGATTTATGATCAGGGAACTTTTAACAACTTCTGTCTCTCGGGATGACGAATGAAAGAAAAAAGATCGGACAACACATGGCGCAGATAGAATGTATTTAAAAAAAAAAAAGAATTAGCTTTAAAATTGAGGTAATATTCTAGGTAAAAAATTCACAAGGGAGGTTTGTATTTCCGTGGAAAAGTATTTTAAAAAATTGGAAATGTTTGTCTAATAACAGGAGGAGTGAAATTGCTCGCTTCATCCAGCCCTTATTGGCATTACACACACGACCCTCGTACGGGTTTTCTCCTCGCATGAATGCGTTAGACGACACCGCGCTGTAGTCACATCGGTAAGTTCACCAACCTGTGTTTTATATGACTCACTCGCTCGCGGGGACACTCGACGTGTCACGCGACCAAGTTCCCTTTTCCTGGCTTAGCAGTCGGGCCCGTACTGGCCGTGTGTGTGTGTGTGTGTACATACGCTGAGCCCGACACGAAGACTGGTCAGCCAGTGTGAAACGTCCCTCAATTTTCAATGACGTCAACCGACGATCGGAGGGTCGTTTCCGCATGAGAATTAGTAACTATTGTCACGCTACCTGTGCAAACAAGAAAAAAAAAAAACTCGTCTCGATATTATTGACCTGCGAGAAAGAGCCAAGGATATTCCTCGCAGTCTTCGCGGTAAGAAAAATTGTATTTTTCCACCCAACGAGGAAAGAAAAAAATTCGACCTTTTTATCCCGCAGCCCGAAAAAAATTTACCGAATCGGATTCAAATTGAAATTCATTGTTTTATCGGCCTTTATGGCCCATTAACGCGGAAGTTAATTCGCATTAATGTGGACTGTGCTCGAATGGAAATAATTTTCTGAGATATGCTTGGACATTAACGAAATTGAAGCCACAGATACATTAACCAATTAATATATTTGCGGCTTCAATTTCGTTAATATCCAATTAGATTTGTGTATACTCGCTAAATCATAGGGCGAATGCGCAACTAATAGATTAAAACTAAATGCAAATTGAGCCTATTTTTCATAAATTTTTTTTTTCCATTTAATTTTGTATACATTACTTTCTACATTCTGAAGCCCTATTATCGTGAGTATTCCTACCGGGCTCGATTAAAACGAAAAAAAATATATACAAAACCCCAAATCCAAATTGAATAATTGACGATGCGATTAATCAAATTTAGCCACAAAGTCGGATCGCAAAATTTATCCGCCGCCCGTCGATTAAAACCTTTCGATCATCGACGAAGCGGCGAGGAAATTTCGAGGCTCGAGTTATGAAATTCCAACTTTGCTCGAGTGCGGATTTGAGAGGACTGTAGTTCGATGATTGTATTAGCGTGGATCGTGTAGCTATCGAGTAGTCGATTCCGGAATAATTCGCACGGCTCGAGCACCGCGAAGACTCGGAAGGGGGGGGGGGGGGTAAAATAGGATGGATGAGGATGGACGAGGCCGTTCGAGACCACGCACAGTGATATCGGGTAATTGTACGTTTCCCCTGCGAACGATCGACGATAAGAAGAATTACTAGCTCCGTGTGTATACTCGCTCTTCACCGCTCCTCCCATGTTCGTTAAACACGGCTCGTACGTACCCAACGTTACCGCGTTATCTCGCGCTTCGGCTAAACGTTTTTTTTCCACACGGAGGATCAGCGTCACCGGGATTGAGAGGCTTAGTTCCGATTGACGTGTTAATTCGGGCCGGTCAATGATAGCGTTTCCGACCCCGGACGACATTTTATCGGACGCTCGTCGAGATCTAAAAAAATTAACCCTTCGCAGCATCTTCCACAAACCCGAGACCTCTCTTTATTTCAATATCGAAAACAATATTGCCCGAGGAAAGGGGTGTAGGAAAAAAATTGAAAAAATTCTCAGAGACGAGCTTCAACGCTCCGAGTATGAGATACAAATTTCGTTATTATTTATCGAGGCCTTTGGAAGCCAGCTCACTTTCCATGAGGCGGCGAATTCGCATCGTCCCTGAAGGAGTTGATCAACCTTTCATCGATCACGAAACTAAACACGCTATGTTCAGATAATTATTGTATTTAAGAAAAAGAAACGAATAGTGGTCATTTTTCTGTGCCTGGTAGATCGTTAATTATTTTTTTAATGTTAGTAAATGTAATAAAAGGATGAAAAGTTTGTTAATAAATTTGACAATCCGCCAACTTTTTTAGCAAAATATAATAAAAGTATGAAAAATTAAACAACACATTTCCAACTCCCGACCGCACATCTATTCGTCGCTACATTTATGATCATCCTCTGCAAATTCACTGAGCGATTCCCCTCAATACACCCAAAAAAAAAATTTATTTGCCTCCCACCGATTATTCAGATTAAGTAAAATATTTATTTGATCCAAATAAATATTTATTTAAATTAAATAAATGTTTTACTTAATCTTAATAAAGGGTGGTCGTCAAATAAATTTTTTTCTGGGTGTATAACAATAATCCGGCAACTTTTTTTTAGTAAATATTATTAAATGATGAAATATCAATGAACACATTTCGAACTCCCGAGCGTACATCTATTCGCCGCTACATTTATGATCATCCTCCGAAAATTCATTGAGCTATTATCCCGCCCTGACGATAATCCGTCGTCCGATCATTGCCCGTCAGTCGGAGACCGGAAGCGCGTACCTGTCGTACGTACGTACTCGCACGATAATCGAACGTGGATGACGGCCTATGGTGATTCGCATATAACGAGCCGAGGTGTACAAACGTACGAACGTTGAATTAACAGCTACCGGCGGGCGTGCTCGAGGTACAAACTCGTCGCAAGTCGATCATGGAATCATGGAAGTTGCGTACGAGGTCGATCAACGTCCGGTCTCCCGTCGTCGAGAGTGAGAGAGCAACGTGGTGCGGGTCCCTCAATTACGGTCGATTAATCGAAGGCTCCGCTCTCCCGCCGTCGGACAGCTTCAAACTTGTCCGAATATGTCCGGACCGCGATTTCGCCCGTCCAATATTCCCGATGATAATTGTCGTCGATAATAGTCTCACCGCGAAATTTGCCCCGTTATTGTCGACGTTGAACGTTCCGGCTAGTAGCGGGACGTTCAAAGACCCTTTTTGCGCTCTTATTATTATTAATTTTTTTTTGCTCGTCATGATTCCACTCAGCTTCGGAGATAATTTTTAAGATGAAAATTATTTAAATAAGAATGCATTTTTATTTGCATAGAATATGCTGAACTAATTTTTTTCGGTTATTAAATCAGTTTCAAACTTGTTCGAATATGTCCGGGCAGCGATTTCGCCCGTTCAATATTCCCGATGATAATTGCCGTCGATAATAGTCGCACCGCGAAATTTGCCCCGTTATTGTCGACGTTGAACGTTCCGGGAAGTTGCGGGACGTTCAAAGAACCTTTTTTCGTTCCCTTTTTAGTCGACAAAATTATTATTATACATTTTTTTTGCTCGACATAATTCCAGTTTCGGAGATAATTCTTAAGATGAAAATTATTTAAATAACAATGCATTGTTATTTGCATAGAATATCCCGGGTAGAAATTTTTGAGCGTTACATCATCGGGCCCTGATAGGGTCCTGATAAGACTTATCAGGCCTTATCAGGGCCCGATGTAACGCGTGAAAGTTTCTACTCGGGATGCTGAACTAATTTTTTTCGGTTATTAAATCAGCTTCAAACTTGTCCGAATATGTCCGGACAGCGATCTCGCCCGTCGAATATTCCGGATGATAATTGTCGTCGATAATAGCCTCGCCGCAAAATTTACCCCGTTATTGTCGACGTTGAACGTTCCGGGAAGTTGTGGGACGTTCAACGAACCTTTTTTTTCTCTCTTTTTAGTCGGAAAAATTGTAATTATTAATTTTTTTTGCTCGTCAAAATTCCACCTTGCTCTGGAGATAATTTTTACGTTAAAACACATTTAAATAACAATGGGTTCCAATTGTTGCATAGAATATTCGAAAAATGATTTTTTTTCTTTTATCAAATCAATCGATTTAATAAATGAAAAGCGATCGAGCGACCGGAAAGCTTCGAACTTGTCCGAATATGTCCGCGATTTTGCCCGTCCAATATTGCCCGATGATAATTGTCCTCGACGATAGTTTCGCCGCAAAATTTATCCTGTTATTGTCGTTGTTATACGTTTCGGAAAGTTACGGGGAGGGGAAAGGCGCATAGGGTCGTTAACGATCGATTATATCACTCGTTTACTTGGCCATTCTAAAAATATATTTATTCCGGAGAGTTTCGGTTCCCGGTGACCTCGTTGCCACCGTGTCCCTGTCTCGCTCTCGGGGCTCTATTTCGCTCCGCTTATCGATCGGTCTCTTTGTACATACCGAGCCCCGAATTTTATATTGAAGTCGCGGCCGTCCGGGGGGGCCCAAATTCTGCGCTAAAACAACCCGCGGAACCGCGCCAAGACCGCAAAGCGTGTCTGCACGTAATTCGGGATTGCCGGTGGATTATTCAGCCGCACGCTATTTTGCGGAATAATCCGGGGCTTAATTTTATTATTTTTTTTTAAATTTTATTCTATTGTATATTATATATATAACTACTTTTTTATAAGTAGGCTATTCGGTGTATTATAAAAAATTACGGCATCAGACTATCGAACCCGCGAAACGGCGCCAAGACCGCAAAGCTTGTCTGCACGTAATTCGGGATTGCCGGTGTTTTATTTAGCCGCACGCTATTTTGTAGGATAATCCGGAGCTTAATTTTTTACGTTTAATTTTTTTTTTTTTTCAATTTTCATCTTTGATTTAATTCGGTGCGCTTTTTTTATGGTGAATTATTGCCAGATGGATTATTCGGCACATTTACATATGTTCCAGATAACAACTCGACCAAAATCTTTGCCAGAGAGTAAAAAAATCTCTACCCTAATTGAAATAAAACTACCAGAATTACAATAAAACTCCACCGAAATACAAGCCTACCGTCTAGCCTTATATTTCGGTCAAGTTTTATTTCAAGTCCAGTAGAGTTTTGTTTTGATTCTGGTAGATTTTGTTTACTTTCTGGTACAGTTGTTAGAACTGTTATTTTTGGTAGAGTTGTGAGTGGCAGAAGATGCAAATGTGCCGATTATTTGATATTCGTACATCGGTTTGCATTTCATTCATACGTCGATGGTTTAATTCCACAGGGCATAACAACATATATATACTATAAATAGGCCTTCCAGCATTAAATCGTCGATATGCCTTGCAGGCTTTTTTTATTGTTATTATTTTAGTTGATCGAGGAATAATTGGATTACCGGAGTTACACAAGCCGTCCCGATCGCGCAAATACGCGTAATTAACTAAACGTTATTGAGGTATATCCGTGCTATTGGCATTGCGTTCATATTAATCCTTTCAATGGGGCAGAGAGCTCCGATAAGCCTGCAGCTGCGAAGCTATCCCTTTCAATCGGTGATTCCTGGCCACATGCAGTCGTCAAATGAACCAGTAAACTTTTCACTATACTGTTAAAAATAACGTTGACAAATTTCATCAGAGGCACGTATTTTAATTCAGTCAAATGTGGCTGCAATTACGAATATAAAAAATAAATAAACATAAAAGGCATTTTTTAAAATAAATACATATTTATATTTTTCGAGTGTTCAAATGGATATTTTTTTCGCGACCAATTTTCTTCACATTTAATATTTCAATGCCGCCAGTATAATCGACTTTTTGAAATTTTTTCTTAAGTTCCCTTGTCCAGTAATATTTATAAACCCGCACCCGGACGTCGAGAACTACAAGACCCAGTCGTGTCCTGGGTCTGAGACAAGGTCCCTGAAGCCCGTGCGGAACAAAGCGATTTAACAATCCGAAGCCTCATTATTACTCGACGCGGAAGGACACGGTGAACCATGACAGGGTTTCTATACAAAATGTTTTATAGTCATAAATAAAAAAACGAATAGGTCGCACTATTTATAGTTTTCAAGCAATGAAGTGGATTTTTTTTACATTTTTTCTTTAAATTTAATACGTTGATATCGTCATTATAATTTCAATACCATTATATCATTACAATTTTTCGAACGATACTGATATCGAAAATCTGGTAACGAAGCCGCATTATTACTCGACGCGGAAGGACTCGGTGAATCCTGATAAAGTTTCCATATAGAATATTTTACAGAAGTAATTAAAAAATGAACAGGTGACATTTTGTATATTTATTAATATCCATTACACCACATACTCATAATTAACATAATGTCATCACAATTATTATAATTCTTCGTACGATACTGGTATCGAAATTTTGAAAAATTCTTTTTAATTCCCTCTTCCGGTAATATTTGCGAACCCGGATCCGGACATCGAGAACTGTAAGACCCAGTTGTCTCCCGAGTCTGAGACGGAGTCCCCGAAGCCCATGCGG
The DNA here is from genome assembly GCA_030522725.1 of Ichneumoninae sp. B BG-2022a. Lineage (NCBI taxonomy): Eukaryota > Metazoa > Arthropoda > Insecta > Hymenoptera > Ichneumonidae > Ichneumoninae sp. B BG-2022a. The sequence continues at coordinate 25,038 of JAPYZD010003273.1, forward strand.
GACAAAGCGATTCAACAATCCAAAGCCACGTTATTACTCGACGCGGAAGAACTCGGTGAACCCTGACAGGGTTTCCATATAGAATGTTTTATAGACGTAAATTTCTGCTACATGAGATAGTACCCCGCTTTGAATAGGATATCCTCGTATGTGCATATACGTGCATATATATATGCTCGTACGAATTTCGTTCGTTGCAAATAGCGTAGCCGATTTAGTCCGACTGGACGGGCTTTAGTCCGTTCGGCTGCTCCCATCAGTCTCTCTGTCTCGAAATTCTGCTCGGATTTATCTCTCGCTCCCTCTCGCTCGATATAAAAGCTCCGGTTAACGAAATACCCCGGAACGTTCGGTACTCCTCCGCCCTGCCTCTCTCTCGCAATTTACTCTCGACGAATGACCAAAACCACGAGCATTCAATCCACTCGGTTTACTACCGTTTCTCTACACGTTGGAAAAAAAATGAAAGCAGTAAAACAAAAAACCGACAAAGAATAATTATTTTACCACATGAATGAAAGTCCCTTGGGTAAATTACGGAATTCTATCCATGTATATTCGTCACGTCGGTATTGAGAGAGATTTACAGGATTTTTTTTTGGGCTAAATTGTGAACCTAGTTTTATCTATTTTTATTGCCGTTTCGATTATCGAATGAAACATACAACGGATTTTCTTATCAGCGAAAGCGATATTTATAACGATAGCGTGAATCCAATAATGCATCGCCGATAGAATTGAGCGCGTTTCAGTTGATTTCTGTTCGCTCGTATGTGCGGACGAGGTAAATTACGAGAAAAAATAAAAACAGATAATAATTGTTTTACCACACGGATGAATCTCTCTTGGGGAAAATATTTTCCGGTATTTTTTTTTACACGACTATCCGTGTATATTGCTCACGTCGATGTTGCGAGAGGTTTACATTTTGTTTGATGAAATTGTACACGTACTTTTATGGCTTTTTATTGCTGTTTCGATTAACGAATAAAAAATAATCTGTGTTTTTTTCTTTCTTTTTCATGATCAGCCTGCAAACTTGCGGTTTTGTTAAATTTTGTGAATATTGAATTTACAACGGAAGTGTGAATCCAATTATAAATCCCCGATAGAATTGAGTCCATTTCGGTTAATTTCTGTTAATCCGTATATACGCACGGGGTTGGGATTGAAAAAAGAGGAACGACGCCTACCGGGACAGCGACCCAATTAGCAAAAGAGACGAGTTGATCATTAAGGGAATCGCGTTGGTGGGTGCGAATAGAAAAAGGAAAGAAAAAAAAAGAATAAAAAAGAAAGAGAAAATCCTCTTTCTTTCCGAGCTCATTTTCTCGCTGCGACAATGGCGAGAGGCCAGAAGAACCTTCCTCGATCCCTGTCCTATATCTATCTCCCTCTTCGCGCTTTTATGCGCTACGTGGTCTACATAATGCACATTGCCCCAAGGAGCGGAAATCACTTCCAAGGCCACCGGTATAACGCCCAACGACCACCTACGTACTTCTTTCTGATACTTTTTTCTCTTCGTTTTTTTTTTGAACGCCTACCTTGTACCTGAGAGCAACGAAAAAGTGCGATTTGGAATACCTACATTTCATATAATAACGATTAATTTTAAGGCTAAAATGGACCACTCGTATCGCTAATGGAACATTATAATTTTTTCACTCGAGAATGATTCTCTTCTTGGTTACAATAACTGGCAAAAAGAGGTTTACTTCATATTTAAAATCTGCAATATTAATCAACATGTATTTCCGGTCACATTTATTCTATTTTGCACATAGTCGATTGAATAACTTTGGGATGAATATTCCAATTTTTATTCATGTTGGGGAAAATATGCTAAATAGTCACTTTTCAATTTATGAATTAATCGCTCCGCGTTTAATTAAATTCTGTAACACGTAAGCCTCACGCAATCGATTCTACGGATATAGCCATTATTATCTAATCCACGTCGACTGGTGTGCGTTCTTGCCTCGTGAAACTGCTCGGTGCGGTTCAAGGTGCTTCGTCTATATATATATAATTTCTCCGTTCCTGAAA
>JAPYZD010003274.1:0-13480 GCA_030522725.1 Ichneumoninae sp. B BG-2022a
TAAAGTATAGTTTCGACCAAAAATAGTTGCGTTTGGTGTATAATAGGTTCATACATCAGTTTCAACCGATGTATGAAACATATATTTATGTCCTCAAAGTATGCTCTACGCATATACATATATATATATATTTGGAGCTGTTGCGATACAGAGAACTATTCCCGGCATGCAGCCAGCAAAAGGATCTATCGAAGGTCGCGTGTGTGCAGTAGAGACTCAGGGAAAGAGAGAGAGAGATCTCGATATCTCTCTTCTCTCTTTCGCCTCTCAACGAGGGAGACAGAGAGAGACAGAGAGAAAGAGAGAAACAGAGAACTCGACTTAAATTTTTTTTTTCTGACTCCGTCGCTCACCGAAGGCTTTATACTTGCCTCGCGCATCTCCCCTTCTTATGTTCTTCCCTCCTTCGTCTTCTTCTTCTTCTCCTTCTTGTTTCTCGTTTTTTACTACTCTCCTTCGATTGGAAGTGTTTTCCGGTTGAGACGACAGAGAATTAAATCGTGACTGTCAACTCGACGCTTCTGTCAGTACCGCGGTGAGGCTAACTTTTTGTTTTATACCAAAGAATAACACGTCCGTCAGGCTTTTGTCACAAAACGAATTCAGATTAAGGGACCTTGTATGAGACACTTTTTTTTACTTTCGACGATTAAGTTTTTAATCCTCGAACGAGAATAGACTGCGCCCAATTTTTTTGTTTTGTAAACTCGAATTGAAAAAAAAAGAATAACGATTGCATATAACATCATTTTCTCGATCAAAATGGACAGCAAATTGGGACGGTAACATAAAAGTACCGATGCTCGGACGGATAAGAGCATCTCCAGATTTCAGCCGTTATTAATTTGTTAAGAAATATTGTTTTGGGGGAAATAACTGAAACCAATGTGAAGCTGATAGTTTCGAGTTTCTAAAACACATCGCTTAATTACAAAAAAAATACATATACTTTTGATTGTTGAAGAAAGTAACCAGAGTGTCTAAATGCACCAGTCTGTGGACGCCGTTTTCGTCACATCCTATATTCGGATACTGGAAGTCCCAGTATTTCGGACAATCATAGATTTCGAGAATTCTAATGTACGAACTCACCTAGTTAATATTAATTAAAAGAATTTTCTTGCCATTTATGAATTAAATGAAAGAAAAAATATTGGGTAGCGTATGCAGCAACGCTTGCGCCAATTTCCGGACACTATATTGCTAGTCCTTTAACAAAATGTAACAATAAAAAATAATTCAGGCTTAAACCTTCGCAGTAAAAAACGATCCCGTAAAAACGGAATACAAAATTTCGGAAAAATAGTTTTGTTAAATAAGTGAAAACCTCGTCGGTCACTCATTTGAATATTCGAACCTGTCCTTTTATTTCCCGCGTCATTGACAATTATAGTTTGCACTTATGTTTGTAAAACTCGATAATTAAAAAAAAATTGTGGACGTTTGTGGACAATAAGTGGTTGCAAAAAGTACTTTTTTTACTCTGGTGTCTAATTTTTTCTGTGCATCAAATTATGTGTGTAGATCCGACTACAAGTATCTGATTGGATTTCTGATACTTAAATTCGAAACAAATCGAATCTGCATAGGAGTGTTCGACGACTGGGACGTGTCCACGCCTTGATACCGTTACAGTGTTCTTACTCTCCCGGTGTTCGACTTTGAAATCCGACACAAATATGCAAACGATTACCCCAAGTTAGCTTTGGAGCCCGAGCTCTATCTCCCGTAATATCACGAAATTCCATCTCGTTCGCGGGTTTCTTTGTCCTCGCGCGACAAAACCCCCCGACACGTTTGCGTATCGTTCCTCGACGCGTATCTCCCGGCAGCATCTAGTCAACACGCCGTTGATATCGCGACAGCCCACCAGAAAAAGGATGAAAGAAATCCGACCGGTCGGTAAGAAAAAAAAAGAAAAAGGTGCGGCGAAAACGAACGCATTAATTTATTGGTGACGCGACGCCTCCGGACGAGCGATTGCATTCTATACATCTGATGTTTCTCATTCTCGTTGCTGTGCTTCGAGTTCAAGAATGTATTAAAGCATCGCGGGATTTCTCTGTGCGACGCACAGCATAGCCGACGCGAACTGACGAGGATCGATCGGTAGATCGCTGTGGATCGGGCGCGTCGTCAACCCGAGTGCCGTCACGTATGCGGTACGTGCCTATATGCTCCGTGCTGTATCGTTCGTCCTCTTCGTCCTCCTCCCCTTCTTTTTTTCTTCTTTATCTTTATACCTTATCTTCTTCGTCTCCTTCTTCGTTTTTTCTTTTACTTTTACTTTTTTTTCTTCTTCCTTCTTCTTCTTCTTCTTCTTCCTCCTCCTCCTCTTCTTTTCGTTATCCTCTTTGGCTAGCAGCCGATCGGGTCTCTCCTATACGAGTTTCTTCGATCTACATCGTGTGGTCTCATATGCAGCTCCTTCGTCGAAGATCAAAGAAGCGGGTGTCCTTCCGAACGATAGTGGCTCTCATTCCTCCGATATTGTCTCCGGGTCAAATGTTCGTGAGCTTTAAATAAAAGCGCGAGAAATTCCCGAAATCCCCAAAGCGCAGATCGAAGGCGCCAGTTATCGGCACAATCCAAGACCGCGCCTGTATAAACAATATAAAAGTAAAATATAATAAAATATAAATAATTTTTAATAAATTATAAATAACTTTAAATAAATTATAAATATAAATATAGCAACACGCCTGCGCACGACAAAAGTTAATCGTCCAGCTCCGAAAATCTACCATTTACCTCATTCTCTTTCGTTCGGGGGACGTCGAGACAGAAGGACGTGCTTGATTAATCCGCCTATTCTAGTATACAATGAGACTTAGCGAGGTATGACCTCGTATTCGACGTCTCCATCGGAGTTGGCCACTTGATATTTTGGGAAACAAGCCCTGCGTGCCCCGGAACAAATAGAAAGAGCCAACGAGGAAGCAAGTCACGCACTTTAAGTTGAGTACTATCTATATAATGTATAATTGTATGTGACAAGAAAATGTACAAGAGTGACGCCATGTTGATTATATGTGTGAGCGTGGAGGAATGGGCTATGGATTTCGAAGTATGTGATTTTCCTAAACGGAAACTACATGTGTTGTTAAAAATTTATTGTCTGTATAATTTTACATGCTATTTTTGTCTATATTTGATATTTTATGTGACATTTACCGGCTAATCTGAAATAATTCGACGTCAGATGACTTAATTTAAAAACAAAACGGAAAAGAAAATAGTAATAAATTGACAAATGATAGCCGGTATTAGCTTTATTTTATTTTATTCGAATATGTGCATTTGTTGCGTTTCAATTTATTCTAATTTATATTGATATTCCAATCTAATTGATTGAATTTTATTTACATTGCTATTTCACATGTTTGTATTTGTCAATGGTATATGGAAACAATATTCATTCGAAAGCAATGCAATTGTCGGCTGTGATCAAATCGTTCGGTAGACGCAAGTCGATAGAACTAAGTGGATAGATTTAAGTCGACAGATTCATGTCGATAGATTTAGCGTGATATTTGAGTATCATGTGTTATCGATAAAAAATAAAATACAAAGTAAAAAAAATCCTGGATTGCTTGTTGGGCGATAGCGCGGGTGAGGGGGATAAGCTTATCGGCTAGTTCCCACACGGGTTTCGCTCGACGAATCGACCAGACCCATGCTGATCCTTTCAGTGTACCCTGGCAGCGGTTCTGCGAGTTATTTGCCTATTCGTTAAATGAATTATAATGTCAAAGGAGCGCGAGGGTGCGCCACGTTGTTGATTTTTCCATCGCTATTAAAGTCACACGGAACCTCGCCACGCGATACGTGTGCATTTTTAATTTTGTCGATACCCACGGTGAGAAGTTCCCTATCAAACAAAATGTCTCTTGCGTAAATATAATATCGACTCTGCGAAATTAACGTTGATCGATGATTCTTTTTCATTTTTTTATTCTATGTAAAAAGCAAAATTTCCCTAGAAATTTTACAACGTTACAGCGGACCCTGACAAGGCCCTGGCACGGCCCCGATGTAACGCATTGAAAGTTCTTTCACCAGGGAAACCGTGGATTTTGGTGCGAAACTAACAAAGGGACACGAGAATAATGAAAAATTTATTATTTTTCAAGTCGAATCGACGTGCCTATTCGAGCTACTAGACAGATGTAAATACTTCGTAGGCATAAAAGTGGCATTCGCTCGAGGGCTTCGCGAAATTGAATGTACCATACGCCGTTTATACACGAGCTAGCATATGCGCCAACCGCCCACTAGACCTTCGAGACCCTCGCGAGAGCCTTTAACTTCCACGTAAAAAAAAGAAACAACCAGTAAACGCGAGGAAGAGGAAGGATCGCGGGAGTAAGGTACGAGAGAGATCAACGAGCATGCCGAGAGATCGCTTCGAGCAGAGGAATTGTTAAACCGTGAGCGGGGGGACCTTGATATTCCTGACTTAATATCAAGCCTCGATTGATGATACACCTACATCTCAGCGCTATATCTTTCCGTCTCGCTTTCGCCCCCAGAGAAATAAGAGTTGCCCCGTACCGGGATAAGCCACGCAGTCATTGGCAATGCTCCATATCGAACAGCGTCCAAGACATTCCACGTCAAGTCGTCCAGTTCATTTTTTGTTCGAGAAATTTCAAAAAGATTTTACATAATTTTAAGCGGTGAATGAATTTCAAGACAATTTATAAATTTGCTCAAACTTTTTTTCGAATTTTACGTGCTCGTATGTCGTCTGGTCCAAAGTTGAAAAGCATTATTATTACCCACTCGCTTTGATAATTTTCAAATTTTACATATTTTACATATTTTTAAACGGTGAATGAATTTCAAGAAAATTTTTTTATTTGCTTAGATTTTTTTTTAGAAATTTACGTGCTCGTATGTGGTCGGGTCCAAAGTTGAAAAGAATTATTGTTCGTTCATTTTAACCTCCCCCTCCGGTCACCCACCCCCTTTGATAATTTTCAATTTTTCACGCAAAGCTTTCTTTTGATGCACAGTTGACATTTGACAGGAATTTCTTGTCCACACAGCTTCACATTTGTCTTTTTTTGTTAATCTAAATATATATATATTTTGTTTTTCTGCAACGACTCGTATTTTTTAACGTAAAGATGGCAAAATTAGCGAGAAACTAAAAGTAAATGGTGGATGCTCGTAGACCACGAATGTTTGTCAAACGCATACACTAATGAAAAAATACGATCGAATCAACTAAAGATTCGAGCAGGGACGTTCAAACAACTGTTTTGTTGGTACAGCAACAATATTGGTTAGTTCAACAATTTTTTGGATAATTTCACCAAAATATTTTTGAGGCATTAAAACATTTTGTTCGACCAGTTAAATGTTTATTTTAACGTCTCTGCCCAAATCTTTAGTTCATTCAACCACATTTTTTATCAGTGCAAACATTTTTTTTTATTTTTCAACATTGTGTAAAAACGGCAGTGAAAGGACAAGACGGAGATTCGGCGGCCCAGTTGATGCGGAATGCCTCGTACACTTAAGACACATTTGAAAGGCGGAGGTACGAGCGGCCGAGCACTGCACCGATCGGTCCGCGCGCGCAACGCGCACCGGCGTCCGGACTGGTTCGAACAGCGTTCGCCGCGTTTTCTTGCCCCCGGGAACCCGATGCTCTTGCGCAGAAGAGCGCGGAATTCGTTCATTTTTATTATCTCGCACCGCTCATACCGGCGATCTCTCTGCGTGCAATGAGATGAGAAATGTAAGAAACACAGTAAACCGAGGGGAGGAGGGGAGGATAGATCGAGGGTGAAGTAAAGGGGAGCCGCGGCGATGTTGAACGTGGTAGTCACGGAGTCCCTATTTATCCTTTTCTCATAACCCCAAGCGGCAGCAGCGGCAGCGGCGGAGATCTCTTTCCTTTCCTACATCCACCTCATCCACAGTAGAGAGATCCAGATACCGCTCGCATTGAATTCCAGGACGAATAATCGTCTCGAATCATCGCCAGGGCACACTGGTTACTCTGTAATTTCAGAATTATTCTCCCAAGCGAGATTCACCCATAGCCGCCGGGCCTTGGCTTTTATTCGAATTTTTATCTTTTTGTTCATTTCTTTTTTTTATCATTTTTTTGTCGTTTTTTTGGTTACTCGTTAATTAGGGGATCTCCACGGAATCTCGAAACGACTGCGGAATATCCGAGGTTTTTCTGCGGTGGACGCTGCGGAACGGAAAAAAAATATTCGCGGAACGATCGCCGCGTTGTTGGGTATGAGATTGTCGATCTCTCGAACGCCGCGTCTGCGCTGTTTACTTCGTCGTGGAATTTCGACTTATCGAGGGAAGCTTTGTATTTTTTTACGGTCTTCTTGTTGGCCTCCACTTCGATCAATTGCCATTGCGCTCTCGGGATGTTCGCAAACATGGATTAAGCGAAACTGCAGCGTTCGCTCGGGATTTTTAAAGTTCGGTTGGCAAAGAAGAGACGAGTAAGCTCGAACAGCAAGAATTAATCCATGTGTAATAAAGTCCATCCACGATATCTCCTTGTTGCTGCGAGATTCGCGGACTTTCAATTACCATTTCTTCGTTCGAGCTGAAAAAGAAAAGAAGTGTGCACGCGCATCCTCTCGCGCTTGCCGAGAGTTCCAGCAGGTCTGCGAACATTGCCATTGAGGGATGAACTCGACCCGATGTATAAGGGAGTTGGTACTTGTTTCACCGTCGCGCTCTTAGCGGTGCAACTTCTCGAATGCAAATGAAAATTTCGGGAAAATAACTGATTTTCCGCCAACATGTCCATGGTCGATTTTTTTCAGATTTTTTATAAGATGATACATTTGTAATTTCAATTCGATCCCGGCGGGTGATAGATCGTCTTTGTTTACTGAAAGATATCTCGCTAATTCACCGAGTAATTTGCACAAGGAAAACATGGAGTAAGAAACAGCGGCGCCTGTTTTCTTTTTGCGTATCCACAACATACAAATAAAATGTAAAATATCGACACGAATACCGGTGTCACAAGCGACAAACGACAACAATACTTGTCTCATCAGTAAAACAGAATAAACCACATAATTGGAGCTGTCATATATCGTCATGGTACACAATAGAACACGTCACAGAGGAGCACACAGAAATAATAAAATTATAATGAAAAGAGACATACAAACTTACAAAAAGACAACATCGAAACATACAAAATAAACATCTTTCTGAAAAAGGCCCCGACCTGGGTCGAAACATAATTGAGTCTCTTAATTAAAAACCAAAGAAGGGAATTCCGAAATTAGACTGTTCCGAAGCCGCAGCAAATCAAAGAAATATATTTTCTCATCGGTCGCAGCATTCGGCAACTATAATTTGCAAAATGTTTGTCTTTAAAAAAAAACCCAAAGCAATTTGCACATTGTTTCTTCATTTTTCACCGATATAAGATATCGATATAGATATAGAGGATGCGCATAGCATCCTCTATGAGAAAGTTCATTGACCAGTTTTGGCTTCCTCATAGATGAAACTATGATCATAATATAAAATTGAAATGATCATAATTTATCGCAAGAAATATATATTGTAAAAATTCGACAAGTCAAGTTTTTGTTATTTACTGTTTTGAAGCCATGTCTAATATGTTTTTCCATACTGATCACGAATTTGTAACTAATTTAATTCCTGACGCCATATTTTATGCCGAAACTCGTGTCCGAAGGGAACTGGATATTTTTCGAAAAATTTCGTAATTTTAAAATCTTGTTAAATTACACTGATAGATTCATTTTCGCGAAATGTGATATCAAACATGCTACAGTGTTAGTGTTAGAAGCACAGCAATTTTTTGTATTTAAAAAGGCTCAACATTTCATAGAATATAACCGCTTGGATATATTGCGGCCGAATTCATTATCAAATGTCCTTGATCGATGAATAATATTTGGATGCAGATTTAACATTGTACCTGGAAATAGTATATAAATGTTACCACGGGTCACGAACGTGACTACCACGCCAGTTTTTCAGGAAAATAAAATGATAAAATCTTTTCAAATTTGACAATAATTTTCATGAAAAATGTACTGAAGAAACGGAAGTGACCCAAGCAAAATCCAACCCCTTTTTTTATTTTTTCTTTTACCTAGTTTAAACTAAAAGTACGTCAGTATTACCTTTAGTAATACTGAGTTTAAGTTTTTTCAATTTTTTGTGCTAAAATTACAATATTATGGGAAAACACCTTCGATCTTCGGTCCTATGTCCAACAGGACAAGATGATATTATCTTCCCGAAAGGGAACCACACCTCATGCGATCTCCCAATCTACAAGCCCAATCTTCAATTGGACAAGTTCACTGTAAAAATAAAATGTACATTTAATGTACTGGTACTTGAAATTTACTTCCATTACTTACATTAATTTAACGATAATGTACTTTTTTGTACAATAAAAATATCGGATTTTGAAATTAAAAAACTTTTGTCTGAAATGTACAAAAATTGTTTTTAAAAATAATAGTTTAACCGTAAAATTGCACATGTGCGATGTGTTGGAAATTTCAGAAACAGTTTATGTAAAAAAGCTTCCAATACCGTTCATTAATTTTTAAACAACATTTATTTTTACCTTTGTACAGGGTTTAAAAAATTGTAAATTTAATATAGCGGACGGGAAGTTTTAATGCAAAAACTGGTACATTCATGTAATGTCCAATTGTGATGTAAAATTAACATAATTTTTCAATGAAATTAAAGCAAACTATTAAATTTACAGTACTTTTATAGTAAAATTAAAGTATCCCCAATGTTTTTAATACACCAAACATTAATTTTCCATTCCAATTTGTAAAATTCAATATACCAAAAACTGGTATATTGCTTAAAAACTTCCAGTCCCGTACATTAAATTTCACACAAATTTTTGTTACTTCGGTTAACATTGAGCTCCAAGTATCTAAAGAGAAATCCCTGTTGTAATCTTTCTGGCAAATAAAAGCAATGCTTAAAAAAAGAGTCAACCTCAACCCACTCTATCCAGTTAAAGGGGTAATTCTCCTTTGTTCACAAATACACACATGTAGACGCCAGTGAAAAATAGCATTTCTCCACGTTTTTGACTGTGTTCAGTTCTCCGAAAAAAACAACAAAAATGTTTCCTCGTCGTTTCAGGGATCGCGATCTCGGCTATCCACGTGGATAATACTTCCAGTTCGGTATAAATGTTCGTTGTCGTTTGCCGGCGCGCATTCCTTGTATCCTTAAGGGATATATTCGCCGCAGATGCAAATAGCCGGGAGGCTCTGGAAGCTCACCCGTGCTCGCGCGCGCGCTCGCATGCTCACGGCATTAAACGCCCGTACGCGTTCTCGTTGCCGACAAATTGCTCGCATGAACTAGAATAATTAGCATCGCCAGAGAGCACTCGCCGAGCTCGGGGTCTTTCGATGCCCGCCGCGAGTCCACTATACGTATCTTGTACGTGGCATAGTAAGATCGCTGCTTCTTCGCATCCAGCACCGATAAAAACCTACCGAAACTTTCTTGGGCACCGGTCGATTAAAAAATCGACCAATCAACGGGCGCGGGTATCCTCAAAGTCGCGCAACCACAAGCAGATAGCGCTGCAAATTTTTCAATCGGATATTCAAACACTGAAAAAAAAAATCATTGATTCAAGAACAGAGACACTTGCGGGCTGCCATGGACATACGCTGTCGTTTCAAGTCTATTTTGCTTGACATAACGACGCATGATAATGAAACTATTACATATCTTCTCATACATTTTATAAACATTGGTTCATTTTGATATATAATTGTTAGAATGAAAATAATAATTACACTGACTACATATGTCAATGGCAGCCCGTACTGTGTCACTGTTCTTGAATCAATGATATTTTTTTTCAGTGAACACATCGCAAATTTCAATTCCGTATCAATTTTATTTACACGATTTTATCTTAACGAAGTTTAAGCTTACGAATGTAACTTATGGAAATCAGGTTCAATATAAAACAGAGCGAAACATTTTCTTTCTTTTTTGATGAACTCAACAGATCCTTAGTCTTAATGACGGTAAAATTTCGAAGACACGACATCCAGTGTCCTCTTTCTAAATACTCCCAAAAAACTTCAAAAACGTAGGGCTTATACGGTTCAAACTTTCAGCGCAAAAAATTCCTTCAAAAATAAATATATGTATACATGTGTGTATTTTTATAACGATGCCACTTAAATCCGGAAAGATAATTTATATATTTTTCTTTCTCTTCCTATTTCTCTATTTCCTCGAGGATTCTTTACCATGCGCTATCTCGAGGCTCGCTCGCGGTCGCCGATCATAAGTCTCGCGCCGAGTTTTCCCTTTCACTCGGATACTTCTTTCTTTCTCGCCTCTCTTTCCCGCATGCCCTTTGACTATCTCCGTCCTTTGCCGTACCGGCGGTTTCGCCTTGCACGAGAGGTTTGCACGCAGCCAACAGCATCAGCCGCGGCAACAGCGGTATGCCCACATTGTACGTACGTACGATAGAGTCTCGGGACTGGCTGCGCGTTTAATCAACGCTCACTCGGACTCGCAATGTGCCAAGCTAAGTTGAACGCTGCCTGCTTAAGAATGTAATTTAATATGCAACCTTGCGCCGTAGCCCCACAGCGTCATATTTATAGATATTTATGCGCGATCTCTCCCGTTGGACGTATATGCAAGAAGCATCGTGTGCATTACGTGCCGGTGCATACTTGCACACACACGCGTTTCCAGATACGACCTATTCTCTGTACGCGTGTACCACCCAGCTCTCGGTCTACCCCGTCGGAGTTCGCCGGAGCCTCCGGAGGCCTCGTGGCACACCGCATCGGGAATAAAAAAAATAAAAGTAGGGACCATTGAAATCGCTGGCGAATCTCCCGAGATCTTCCCAACCCTTTTATCAATGGCAAAAAATTGTGGTTTGTCGTACCCGTAGAAAAAAAAATCAAGCATGTTTGGAAATGGTGAGCTTCCAAGCTTCAATTTAAATCATTGCTCGTATCGATGGCTTCCCGATAGCTCTGCACCCCTTTTTTGATCAATCGCGGACAATCAACTGATGACTTGTCACACTTGCAGAAAAAAATTAAGTGAAATTGGAAAGAATAGATTGCAAGTTTTAATTTGATCCATTACTAACATCAATAGTATGATTATTAACTATTTTTTTAACTGCCTACAAGCTTGTTTAGTGTAACAAATAAAGCAGGAATTCGGAAGTGATTTGTCTAACAAGATAAAAAACAAATATCGGTTATTGAAATTGCTGGTAAATCTGCCGAGATCTTTGCAACCCTTTCTCTATCAATGGCAAAAAATTGTTGTTTGTCGTACCCATAAAAAAATCAAGCATAATTGGAAACGGTAAGATTCCAAGCTTCAATTTGAGTCGTTGCTCATATCGATGGTTTTCCGATAGCTTTGCACCCCTTCTTATTATCCACAGACAATCGACTGATGATTTATCGCAGTCGCAAAAAAAGCAAATGAAATCGGAAAGGATCGATTGCAAGTTTCAATTTGAGCCATTACTAACATGAATAGCATGATTGTTAACGATTTTTTTAACCGCCCACAGGCTTGTTCAGTGTAAGAGATAAAGCAGCAATCCGAAGTGATTTGTATATCAAGATAGAAAAGAAATACCGATTTTACGCAATGTAGCGCAGCGATATTCGCACCCGGTCCGACAGACCGGTATATCGGCAGAAAAATGCTGTTCGATCTTCGAGCGATAAGCTAGAAATTCGTTTGTACTCACTTCATGAAATGCCTTTTTTCGAGTTCATATATATATATATTTTTTTTTTTTATTTGCACCTCGTTTATTTCACGGTCTCGCACACGTTCGGCACGCGCCCCGGTTCTCCTACACCGCAAATTCCCATCGTCGTTCGGTGGAAATACAAGAACCGAGCGGAAATCGATTAATCGTAGCATGCCGGTCGAGCAATGTCGATTTACGCGGTGGTCACGCCCAGATATCGGCCCGGAATATGGGAGTGGTGTTGCCGGTAATTGGACCGTTTAGCCCTCCGTAAATCGACTCCGGGTGTACGGACTCGGTTCGATTACCGATCGACGGATCCTCGATCGCTCCGTGAATCGCAATAAAACACACCTTGACGAATCTCACCGCACATACCGCTCTCCGTTTCTCCCCGTCTCGCGATAGAGGCATAAAATGAAGGGACGAACGGACGCGATATTCGATTACTGAATTTTTTCTTATTCTGCACGATCAAATGAAAAAAAAATAAAGAAAGAGAGTAACAAGCCCATAAAACCAAGACGATTTGAGTAATGACAGATAATTTCAATATACTCGCGATGGCGATCTGAGAGCTGGTAATCGATACGTGGTGAAAATGTTTATTAGAAAATCATCAGTTTATATATGATGACAGGGTTACACGTTGCGCATTATATAGTTTTCATCCTAGTGGTATAGGCTAATATAATGGTAACCCGATCCACTTGGAACGGATCAAAGTGATCATGACACGATCGTGACACACGATAGGTCCAGCAATATCGAGATCCCTCCCTTCAATATCGTTCTTACACTGGCATCTCGACGGTGAAAATATATATCGCCACACGATCAACGACCGAAGCACTCCGGTGCTCCGGTCGTTAGGGAAAACCGGGGCTAGTCGAAACACGGGGCAAGTCGGATCTCACCGACGTCAACAATCGGTAGGTTTTGGTTTCAATATGGCGCTCCAAAGCCTGACTCAGCATAGTGTTCTAATCCTCTCAAACGGTAAAAAAAACGGGTTTGTCCATTTCACAAACATTTATTGCACTGATAAGAAAGTACAGTTGAATCAACTAAGATTCGGGCAGGGACGTTCAAATAAATATTCAGTTAGTCGAACAAAATATTTTAATGACTCAAAAATGATAATAATAATAATGACCCAATAAATTGTTGAACTAACCAATTTTTTCGCTGTACCAACAAAATATTTAGTTGAATGTCCCTGCCCGAATCTTAATTGATTCAACCGTACGTTTTTGTGAGAGTGCCCACTAACTTCAAAAATAAATCTAGTTGTTTTATTTGTTAATTTCATCATTTTTTTTTTACTTAAAGAATATGATTTCTTTGAAAAAAAAACAACAAAAATTGTGAAATTACCAAGAAACAATATTGCGGGCTTTTGTGAACAAGAGACGTCCCTTGAATATTGGAGAGAACGGGCCAAAATTGGTTCCACCCCTAAAAAGTTGGTGTGTCACGATATATATCGCCGATTCGATTAATTTACATCGCACGCATTGTTGTCGTTTTATTCGTGCCCTGATTGGTCGGCGATGACGACGACACACACGCGTCTTTGGCACGCGGAGGCTTGTGCGCGTCGCTTCGATCTTTTGTGCTCCGAGACCCCTGCGTCAAAGTTTTTGAACTGTCAGACTGACAGTTAGCCTATATTCCGTCGTCGTCGTCGTG
>JAPYZD010003275.1:0-13478 GCA_030522725.1 Ichneumoninae sp. B BG-2022a
CTCCCTTCTCCCTTCTCTTTTCTCTATGAGGAATCCTGATGCACGTGCCTCTGCACGAGCATCTGCAACCGAACATTTTCATATTCCCTTGCACCGCACTACTACATTCCGAAATTCATTTCAGTTATCTGCGGCTTATTTTTGGCATTCGTTGCCTGAACACATTACTAGCACGCTAAGTATTGTAAACTTTAAATCTAAGCTCTATACGTATCTTTTTTCACTTGAAGCTAGAGACTAATATCACGTAGTTGTACTTCTTCCCTATAGTTTTATTTTTTATTATCCTCAACATTTGTTATATCTCTTAATATTCTCTTTATTTTTAGTTACTTTTAATTTAAGTTATATTTTATTTCATGTTATCAATTTACCCTTTTCTTGTTCAATTGCTTATGTCAAAAGCTTACTTATATTAGTTTTAAGGTTCTTATTCAGTATCTTATTATAATTTGCCACACAGTGTTAACTATGGCATTAATAAATATCAATCAATCAATCAATCAATCTCTTTCTCTCTCCAGATTTCGCAATCTCTACTGAGCGTCAGGCTGATTTTCTTGGATTCAAAGATCTTGCTTGACAACTCGAATAGAAATTCACGGTTCAATTTCCAAAACCGTTCTGCTTGAAACTGTGGTGTGATCTGAAAACGCCCGCGTTGTTAATTCGATAGTTGGAAATTATTCGTTATAATGATCAATTTTCCCCTCTAATGATTTGCTTACTTGGTAATTACTTTGATTATTTAATTCATTTGTGTATTGAAAAGTTTTCCAAGAGAGAAAGAAATATGATCTTAACTCGTTGCTCATGTAATTGGTGATTTCCCGAGTAGTAATGATTGAATCAAGTTGATTTAATATTATTCCTGCTTTCTTTCAGTTCTAAAGGAACGAGGGGGGTGGGGTTCGATTCCCAGTACATCTTGAAACCATAGTACTGGCAAGATGAAGGTTCAGGCAAAAGTTGTACTTTATCGTTAACTTGCAATTTTTGAGATTCGCCAGTTCAAGTAGCACTCGGTTTCTCTGCGCTCTGGTGACTCGAATGCCTCCTAATCTATGCTGGGCTCATGGTAAGACAGATTCAGGTCCCATCGAGATCCATGAGTATATGTCAATAATTGACTTGCTTTGACCGTCATGGGTTAAGTAGGGACTTTAAAGTTATCTAGACTTTCCTGAATGCAAAGGTCCCGAAGACTTCCATGATCACTCTTCTCGTGTGCGTCTTGTTTCGTCTTTTTAAAGAGATGGGGATCCATTCCATGTTTTAAATAGCCCACACATGATTTCTGACAGTGGCATTTAGATTTGTTTGAGAATGTTTAAATCGGCTTTATTCCTCGAGAATTGCGAGTTTATTGTAAAGAATAAAAGGATTTTAGTTTCCTCGCGAAGCGGTGGTTCGAACTTGGGTTAATGTTACGGCGGGACGTAAGAACTCTATAGATAACATTTTTTTACTTCTGACCGTACATTGTTTAGCAGGTCGGCATATTTTTTCAAAAAATGGTCCACATCTATGTGGATGTAGCATGGTGGCATAACCTCACCTGCGAAAGCATTGGCATAGTCGTTAATGGTTGCGAATCCAGTAAATGTCCGTATAGCTCCTGCTAACAGCGTTTTCGATGCGTCGCAAACAACTTCCTTCGGAACGGGCAAACCACCTTTCACGATCCACTCTTCTAATCAAAAGTACATTGCATTAGTGTGATGTTGTTCACTCGATCCAGTTGCATCAATTTTTTGAATATATCTAATTGGTATTATCAATATTAATTATTCTCGATTTCAAACATTTTTAATCAGTAAAATATATATGTATATTACCTGTTTATAATGACTATTCGAAATTTGTGAATAAAATTTCAGAACCCATAGTTTGACATAATATGTATGCATACATTTTCGTAGCGCATAGCGCGATGTATGAATACAATTTCAAAGCGCGTAGCGCAATGTGCAAATAATTTGCTCGGAGCGCGAAATGTGCCGTGCGAACCACACGCACAACGTGGCGATCGAAGTGCGCCGTGCGTAGAAATCTGTGAGTGGCATAAAAATATCCCGAAGGGACATTTTTCGGGGGTTTGGTGGGCGGAGCCTCCATTCACCCACAGCTAATTGATAACTCTCCCATCCCCTACCTCGTCCATTGCCTTCTTGAGTTCTTTACTCTATCTAGACAGCCTCCCATTTTAAATATCTCTCACCTGCTCTCAAACAGCCCCTTGGCCATCTATCCTTTTTCATCTTAAAGTTGTGTACAATATAATTCCCAGCAAGAGCCGGGAATGGGGCAGTGTAGCGGTCCAACCGCGACAGAGATGTCGCGATTATACCTCTAAACTTCTCTTATCCGCATTCAACGTATAGAAATAGTTCGGCGTATTTCGCGCTACCCCCAGAACCATTTTTTTTTATAATTTCTCCTGCAATTTCGTCACCCTCCGCTTCCACTACCAGGCGTCCACGCTATTTAATGCTTCAGTCGTAACTAAAGAGTCGAATAATTATAACGTTTCCTGCAGTTCCGCAATCCTTGCCGTCTTTATAAGCGGCGTTGTACGCCTTTCTCGCCAAATTTCTCACGATAGGCATCTTCGACTCCTAACGAAGGTGCGTTCGACGCCTGAAAATGGAATTTCCAGACCGTTACGAGGTCACTTCTGGTAAAAAAAATGGGTTTATCGGACTGGAAGTGACGTATTTCTGGTATAACGTCACATCCGACCGAAAAATTGCTCGTTAAAAATGACTAAGTCGTATTAACATCGTAGTCTTCAAGTTGCGATATAATACAGATGGTAATGCTGTTTTTATGTTAGGAATACAGAAGGCAGTCTTTTTCGCACGGTAAACATGACAAGGTATTCATATTACTTTTAATTTATACTCCTGGTACATCAAAGCCTCACGTACAGTCGACGTAAATATACGTGCAAAATAATCTATCTCATACACCGATTGGTTAAGCATGCAACAACAATAACCGGCCTGTCGAAGAAAGAGTTGCAGCAGGAATGTCGCATATGTTAAAAATGTCAAAGAAGTGTGAGAGGGGAATGTTGCAAATGAAATAATTATACCACGAAAAAATTGAACGTTAGGTAGAAGATGCCATGGCTATGTAACTCCTAAGTTTGTAATGCGATACCATATAATATAAGAATGCATAATGTCCCACCCACATATTATTTCATTAAAAAAATATATAATATAATTCCTTATATTATTATATTTCAAGCCGTATTGATCCAACGCAAAGATGGGTCATTCTGGTGTATTCAGGCAAGTTAACAGATAATAGACACGGCAGGTGACTCAGACTTCTCTGAAAACCCATGAACCAACAGGGGAGGTGATTCGGTGATTAACCTGAATATCCATATGCGCTATAGCGAGTGACTCGTTCGCTCTCCACTTCTACGACGCGGCTAGGTTAGCTTATGGTACGACAGCGGACATAGCGAAACTTCCACTTTGTAGCTTAACTCTCTAGTAACGCCAAGAACGCTTCGGGGTAATACGAACAACCCTTAGCCACAACATCGTCACCCTTAGTTATGACTTCATATACAAGATGAGCAAAATGCCCATACGTACGACGTCAGTCGGTCAGCAGAAGACGTTAGTTAACACCCGACCACCGTACGTATAACGTTAGATTGCGCGATTACGCTTCGAAAAGAGTCCAGCTGGAAGTCAGAGTTCATAGCTCGTACAAGGCTTTCGACAATTTATAAAGTCTCAGTCTATTTCAACCCGACGGATTAATATTCGAATTATACGCGTGTTACATGTGAAACGTATCTTATCATCTCAGCGAATTTAAATATTGTGAACAATAAATCATATGAGTATTCTAATACTTATTTGACAATTGATAAACATTTAATCGCGACGAATTATATTGAATACCTGCTTTGAGTATCGATAACAACCGGTCATCCATAAAGCCATAAATACCAGTGGAATAGGCGAGGTCTCCATCCCTGATATAAATGGCTGCGCTGCCTTGACCCGAAATGAGAAGCCAACAGTGTTACGCTCTCCGTTACACTCTCACGAGTTGGGGCTGGGCGTAACAATGCTATTACGAGTGCGATAAGGAAGATTTGTTAATTATAGGGAATTCTCCCTCACGAGAGTCATGCATTAACATATATATTGTAATGGGACGCCCTACCCCCCCCTAGGTCGCCGGTAGATGGCGAGTCGGCGGAGCTCTCGCGCAACCGAAGTGTTCCCCGAGTCGCTATAAAGATTCTGCCTATTCTCCCCTCCAGGTTCTTTCCCATTCTCACGAATTGATCCCAACCTCCTCCAGGTAACTCGAAATGGAGTATCGTTGTAATATATTTAAGAACTAGACATGAGGTTAAAATGCAATCTGTTGAAAATTAATGTAAAAAAAAAAACTTTTTTTATAGGCATTCATGACCTGAGAAAGTTAAATGTGAGGAATAAGTGTTTAATTAGGATACGAAATGAAGTGATACAAGAAGTGCAAGAAACAAAGTACTTGGGAGTCATTGTAGACGAACACTTGATGTTTGGAAAACATGTATGGTTTATGGCAAAAAAAAGTTGGGGAAAAAATAGGCTTTTTTAATAGAATTAAGAAATTTCTAAGTATACACACTTGAGTAACTGTTTATAAGACAATAACCGTTCCTCATTACGAGTACTGTAGCTCTGTGATGTTGAACTGTAGCGAAGAAAGTATGACGATTTTACAAAAGACACAGAACCGAGTCATGTGTGCGATTTTAATGGTAAATATGTATACACGGGTGCGGGAGTTGTTGTATGTATTAGATGTAAAGAGTGTGAGACAACGAATGGAGTTCAATGTGTGTGTGTGTTAGTCTATAAATTGAAAAATGGCCTGATGCCAGAATACTTGAATGAACAAGTGAAAACTGTAAATGAAGCACACAACTATAATATACAAGGAATCGGGATATGGTAGTAATAAAAAGAACAAGAACCGTGGCGTTCGGAAGAACGCTTATCTATAAAGGCTTTAAGGTGTATAATAAGTTACCAAGGCAAGTAAGAAATTCGGAAAATGTAGAAAGGTTCAAGTGGAGTTTGAAAGAACATATGAGGCGAGAAAGCGTGGAAGGATAGATTGTAGGATACAAGTAAGAATTGTAATTAAATTGTGTATTGTGCCGGTATCTCAATAAATCAAATCAATAAATCAATCAATCTCTCTCTCCCCTCCCTATTCTCTGTAAGTTTCGAAGACATTCAATTAGAGTACACGAAGCGTGCGGCCTCCAGAAGCCTTAGTACACTAAGACCTTGATTTCGTTCATAGCGGCGGCACCGGCTCCGCATTACACTTATAACAGAATCGACGTTGTGCGTGCCCTGCCCATACTGACTGTCCCCGTATGCCCCATAGCTTTAACCTCCACGGGCCGCGCCGATCGATATTCGCTGCGTGGTGGAGACTGTTGAGAAAATCTATGTCGCAAAAATCGAAGTCCTATTCCGTGGTATAAAATAATCTGTGTAATATCCATGTATGAATGTGCAAGCTTCTGTCCACTAGATATTTCGGGGAGTTCAGTTGCGTAAATATGTATTTTATTATAATTTATATTATAATTATAATAATTATAATAATTATTATAAATAGAGTATGGTATTTATGCGATACACTTGAATAAAATTGAAATTGGAATTGAATTGATGAGACAAAAAAATAACAAGACGGACAAGAGAAATCGGAGTCACGTTACTTTGTTGAAACTGCAATTGGCCGAGTTGTACGGTCGAAAAGGCAATAGATTTGAACTTGCTTCTATCCGTATCATTAAACTTCCGAAACTATTTTTCCGAATCGTCAAATTTCTAAAACTTTATTATTCCGAATCTTCATTTAACCGAATGTCATTGGTTGGAAATGTTACTTGCCCTCACGTTAGTCCTCCGAATCGTCATTTAACCAAACATCATTTTTCCGAATAAAAATGTTACCAACCTTCATTTCCGAATTCGTTAAACCTCAAAACGGCAAGTCGCCGAACATCAAGTCGTCAAACAGTATTTGTCCAATAATTAATTTATCCGAATCAATACGTAAGATTCATAAGATTATTTACGAATAGATATAACAGTAGATGATCAGACTATTTGATTATATTATTTAGTTTCGTGATTCGGTTCGGTGGTTTAACGACTCGCAGAAATAAAGTTCGGACAAATTATTATTCGAATAAATGACGTTCGGTTAAATAATGATGTGAAGGAGTAACGGTCAGCCAATTACCATTTACGAAGAATTCCGATGGTCGGTAAAATGAAGAGTCGAATAAATAAACTTTGTAAATTTGACAATTCGGAAAAATAAAGTTTCAGAAGTTTGAGACATCCGTGAAAATCGAGGCAGCGCATGCCCCGCCCATACTAACTGTCGAGCATTGCAAAAGCTTACTGCGTCGATCGATATTAGCTCCGTGGTGGGGACTGTTGCGGAAATCGAGGCCCTCGTGTAATGTGGTTCTATTTCAACCTTCTGCAGGCCGGAAGTTTATCGCATTCCAATGTCCAACCGAGCGCCTACCGTTCCCGCTCTTTTTTCCGTATGCCCGTTCCGATCTGGTTTTAACTGGTTCAACCAGCAGAGGGCTAAAAAATCGTTACTGTGGAAATTGTGAATAAGCGTACCTGATTTGCCATGATGATAAGGCTAGCAATTATTGGACCACCAGTGATAACGGCTGTTTGCTTGAAAGGTGGACCGGGTCCCAGATAATGGTAGATCATTAAACAATACACGTGAAACGGCAAAGTTTAGCTGGCGAATAACCAGCGGTAAGAAGAAATAAGTCGTTACCTTACGCTATGACATCGCTTTATGCATTTTTTTCGAACCCCGTTCAATAAGAGCTGTGTTATTACATAATTATGTCTGACGACGAAATGAATACTATACCCCGTATAGCGCACGAAAACCTACGGCGGCACTAGTGGTAGAGATAGTCAATGCAATCGCGTGGTAGGCATAATGATGTTCCCACCCGCTGTTTCTTGTGGAGCCCGCCAGTACACGAGTGTATATAAGCCCTCACTGCCTGCAGGCCGGGTAGTATGTATGTGTTTACATCAGTAAATAAAGGTCTTACAAAAAGACGTCAATGAACATCCCCAGACTCGTCATCTGGTCGCCCTACTTACAATCGGTATCTGGGACAGCTACAAAGTTGAAAGTGCGCTGAACGAATTGGGTAGAGCATTGTTAAGATGACGGTTGTACTCATTGTTAAGACGAAGCGGATATAATAATAACTATTCAGAATAGTGCGAAGTCAAATCATTAAATATTGATGCCTTAGGCAATTGTGATTAACATGGTGATAATGAGAAATTCAATGGTTTTTTTTTCAAAACCTATTGTTTGCTTCTGTGATTTCGATTAGTGTGTTACGTGATGTAAAATTATTTCGTGGGTAAGCTAAATGGGCGTATAGTTAATCTTGATTACAGCTTCTTATAATTCTACTAATTTTTTTACTAATTTGCATTTTTCAAGTGTTAAGTTTAATAATTCACATTCTTTTCATTTACAGGTACCATACACAAAAAGATTGACGACTTTGCCCCTGGTATATATAAACGCGGACTGCTTCGGGGAACGTAATATGTTCAAACTGACATTGGCTCGAAGCAGATACTTCGCACTGCACTTGTAAAGAATCTTGAGACACGGGAGCATCTCGAGACAAGTACATTTCTCATCGGCAAAAAGACGACGTCATAGAGCGCGAAATCCCAACAGGGCCCTGCGCCCATGCAGAAATTTGGGTAGGGATCCAGCTGGATTGTTACTAGACTCCCTACTTGTAACTCGGGATCCCGTCAAATTCCCGAAGTGAGATGTAATGGTCGCAAATTGGATTCTGATCAAGATTCCAAGCGAGGATCCTGGTCTGGGATCCCGATCAGAATCCAGTTTGAATGTCGGCTAAAAAGTTTGAAAATTAAGTAAACGGTACCTTAAGAGCATGTGAAACACCTTTCCGAGTGTGTCTCTCTCGCTCCGCTGTGACGCCACTGATGCTATCTTTCTCGCACTCCATAGTGTTTTCCATGCTTTTAATGGCTCTTAAACTTCTCTACGGGAATGTTAACTGCTATAGGCTGTGACGTATTTTTCTAGATCTCAACGTAAGGTGTCGGTGGATGTCGCGATGGCAGTTTGTGGGCAGGCTGGAGCCCTCTCACAGAAACCTAACTGGCCATATTTTGCGTGCCTGTTTGGCTACGATTGCAGTCTTTTGCGGGTCTTCGACAAAAATAAACACACGCCACAGGAAGTGATCCTGAAAGATTGAACGTCATCCGGTTTAAAGAAATAATAGATAAAATATCGATACTAACACTCAGATGGGAAGACTTTTATATGATCTTTGACGATTTATACGCGATAGACGAGTCAATGATGTCTCGAATTACATGGATAATCGAGTACACACAGGTGACTGAGCCTCGCCGCGATTTGCGGACCGTACGTGCAAATCGGCGTGGACAGTGAGAAAGTGACTGGGGATGACAGGGTGACGTGATAGAGGCAAGAACGTTCGATACGACTTGCGGACAGTGATGTGACAGTGGCAAGAACGTTCGATACGACTTGCGGACAGTGACGAGACGGTGGCAAGAACGTTTGACACGACTTGCAGCCAGTGTGCGAACAGACAGACGAACGGACGGACGGATGGACACGCACACACACACACGAAGTGGGCAGGGAGGGTGTGGAATCGTTAAGTCCTGTGGAAGTGACGAGCTACAGACTCCTTATCTCTGCCCGCACACACGCACGCACGTACGGACAGAGACAAATACAAAGCCGCATACACACACACACACAGGTCGACTAAGGCGCGCGGCTACCAACTGCGAGGAACCTGTGAGAGACGTGTCGTGCGTGTGGTGTGTGTGTGTGTGTTGGCTATTCGTAGAGGTTCCGCGTACTTGGTGGTATGGTGGTGGTGGTGTACGACGGACGACGACAGTGGTTTCATAGGGCTGACGGCGATCGTTCCACGTAAAAAAAATCGAAATGCGCTGGCAGTGCTACCTCCTGTGAAACCACTTAAGAAAGAATCCATTGAAATGTGATTTGGGTTTTCTCGTGAGGGGAATCACTAAGGTGGTGTGGAAACGCACTTTATTTTTTTTTAGTTTATACTTGCTATCGAAATCGTTCGCATCCTGGTTTTTAGTTTTAACCGCAAAGTCATTTTCTTTATTTTCATTGTACTTTTGTTGCAAATACATTTGAATAATGAAATCTTCAATGTTTTATGTATCAGAATTGTAATTCATAAGGATTCAGCCAATTAGTCGGGAAAATGGAGGACGAGGACAAGTTCGAGGAGGCCATGTTCAAAGACGTGCTTTCGATAAGTTCATCGTTCGGAAACAGCAGCACAAACGACGAAAACATTCTTCCGGAATTGAGGGTTAAACCCGTGAAAGTTCGTGTGAACAGTGAGCGGGAATGCGAAGTACCCGGAGTACACGTCACCTATGACATCGATTCGGTACTTGTTGCATCTAAAACGATGCGACCATTTCGAATGTGCGAAAGCATCGACCTTCGCATTTCGAACATGGAACGCGCTTACGAAAGCATACAAAAAAAACCATTGGACTGTGTAAAGGTGGTAACCGGCCGACCGGACTATGCCGAACGCATATTTTATGCAATCGAAATCGCGGGCCACAAGCACGAAACTATTGAGATGGCGTTCCAATTGAAAATTCAAGAAGTAGAGGTATGATCGCTGACATGAACGGACGGTCCACCGAAATTGTCAGCTTCATAAAATGAAGAATCATCTATTCGGTCATGTTGCCGGCGATGAGGGAACTCTCCCAGACGACAGCCTCGACATATCGAGGTCTCGGATTTGCCGCAATGTATCCAGAGATGATAAATTCGCGCACACTCCGAACGGCAAAAATGTACGGGGCAGATTGGGAGAAGTTCGTTGAATATTTCCATAGACTTCTCAATATCGACGAACTTTCCGAAGACCCCCCGTACACGAATGTTGTGTTCACACGGTGCAGACATGGAACAAAATCGACACCTACAATCTCTCGAATGATAGACGTCGACCACTGCGACATCATTATCATGCAATTTTACGTTGCCAATAATTTTACCGCGTTAATATGGCCGCGTCAGGCGGAGGCACTGCTGGTGGAGCTTGATAACTTGGGGCAAAAGTTGAACAGCGACAGTAGGGGTTAAAAAAAATACAAAGTGTGGTTGATTAATTCACATGGATATTTCCGAAAATATACACCGACAAACGCGGGGCGACTTACACGGGAATCGATAGAAGTTGGCGAACAAAGAATGATAGACAACCCCCAAACATTCGTGACATCGATTACGACTTACAATCCAGTGATCCATCCGACGATTCAAACAGCAGGAAGCCCGGCCGTTCCATTCGCTATCTGTGGATGGTTCAGGTTACCGCCAAATCGTGAGTCATTGATGCTGCAAGTCGAAGAAAATTACGAAGAATGTATGGACGACCCCGATTACGATCCAGACAACCATGACTACGCCGACAATGACGACGACGACGACAAAGACAAAGAAAATGAAGATAACAGCGACCACGATTGCGGTGATGCCGATCAAAAAGACCAGAAGACGCCAAAAATAATCGAGAGAATTTACAAGAATCACGAACAATTCGTAAATTCTTACACACTCTGGTTCGAAAGATACGAAACGAATGGATGCCCGCTCCTCATTGAAGATACTATAACGATTACTCGAGGGTAATATAACTCCCAGCTCATGAGGAATATCGTCAGTCTACAATGGGATTCGTACATCGAGAATCACGACGTGAGTCGAGTTTACATTAACCGTATAACCAGACAAATTTGGTAAAATTATTGATAAATAAATTATAAATACATAAAAATGATTGATTATTGATAAATTATTGATAAATAAATTATAAATAAATAATTATAAATAAATTATTTGAATTATTGATAAAGTCAAAATGCATCCATCGTTTCAAAAATTATGCATCCTACGTAAACGACACCATTGGTCCGGACTTGGATGTGATAAGAAACAGCCTTATCCCCGGTTCGGACAAGTTAAACACAGTGCCAAGTTTGCACCGGATCTTGACGTATTCACGACGAAATCTCATCTCTCCTCTATTCGTGTTTCTCATTTCTTCGAGATCCTCTACACCGAAGAGATTCGAGAATCCCGACCTGAACTAAATCCTCAGAGCTTATCTTTAAGCTTATCACACCCAAGCACATCAGCAAAAATCTAAACTGGATCGCAACTTTACGAACCTTAATTAAACGAGAGCTGGACGGTACATGGACAGCTGTATTCGTAAAACATTAATTTATTTGTATTTTTGTGACGGTGATCGAAAAAATCACGTCACAATCTGTCACAGTCCATATGTCCGACGTAGTAGTCACCCCACAGCAACATGCAAAATACTTAGGAATTCACCTCGATCAAAAGCTCAATTTCAATTACCACCTACAACCCTGTAAATCAGCAATGTCAACAAGAACCTCCCACTTTAGAAGGATTACATTAAAAAATCGCAAACTTTACATCAATCACCTAAACCAAATTTGTATAAGCATATGCAGAACCAATCATCGAGTGTGGCCACCTAGTTTTTCTCAACTATAAGGAGACCGCCCTAAAAATACGAAAACGGCTGTAACCTGCGCACTAAGACGCCTGACGCGCATCCGCCACCCCAACAACCTTCTGCACATCCCGCTGAATACACTCTACCTCTATTCAATACACTTTACCTCTATTCAATACACTCTACCTCTATTCAATACCTCTATTGAACAACAGGAATCATTCCAATAGTACAAAGATCCAAGGTGCTCACAAAAAAATTTGCCGAAAACCAAATCGATAATATTAAGCCACTAGGTCTGTTCGTTACGAGCGTAGTTCAGAGTGGAGCGCAAGCAGAGCGTTCGTTTAGCCGGAAGTACTGCTGCGCCCCCTAGTGTCTTGGGTTTCGATAGAGTCAAATGCACCGAGGTTTCTATTTTTTTCTATGTTGCTACCCTCTAATGAAAGTTCCTGGAAAAAACCTGGTGTCGACATGAGCCCGAACGCGCGTTCGTTTATCTAAATTGGAGACGAAATGAGCCCGACCGCGTGTTCATTTATAAAGTCGCGCTCGCGTACCTAGTATGTGTCACTCAAGTCAGCTAGAGTTGGGCAAAGACCGAACGCGTGTTCGTTTTTATCACGAGAGGCGTTTCCGGTTCCGAGCGCTCTAGAAGCGCTCAGAGTAAAAGTTTACTTTAGTAACGAATAGACCTACTATGTACACAACTGTTCCAACATGTTACGCGCAAACACAAATTTCCCATACACACAATCTATCAACAATTAAAATTAATAGCCAACGAAAGAACCACCGAATAAAATGTGAAAATCTTCTAACCGTAAACTAAGGAAAGGAAAAAAAACCCTCCAAATACCAAAGAAAGTCTCGGGCTGAAGGACCCAGGTCGATGGCCCTTTGCCCAGGCGTAAAATTAGCATTAGATATACAATTTAGTATGAGAAGACAACTCTAAATATTAACTTTGGCAATAAATCTCTTTTACTATTACTACTGGTAAAACAGATACGATACCAATAGTCGGAATATTCATTGGGCAGTCGGTTATGTAGATACCTTTTTCGCTGAATGTACAACAAAGTGTAGAAAGTGCTGTGAGTCACCCTTACGACCGCCATTAACGCCATGTGGCGTTAATGGCGTGGTGTTTCTCTCACTCCACTGCGATCGCCAGTAATGGTATCCCTGTCGCTCTCGTCGTGCGATCGCGTGACTTTCACCTGCTCTTACTAGTAGTCATAAAGGTGACTCAAAACAGTATCATTGTAGGGGAGACCGGGGACAAAAGTAACAAAAATTGTTTTTAATTTTTTTACCAACAAACCCGAGAGTGTAACGCTTCGGCATCCAATGGTGTACCATTAACCTAGTCTTAGGTATATAGTTAAAAAATTTCAAGCAAAAATATGCTCAGAATAGCGAACACCGCCCCTTTAAACACAGACGAAATTGGGTAAGAATTTGGGCCGCGGTGGGGTCAATTCTAACGGGTAGTGGGGTCATTTGTAACATCCTGCTGCATTAGCACAGAAAAATGTTAATTTAAATTTAAATTAAAAAAAATGATTTGCCGGCTGTGCCGTTTTAGCCAGCTAAGCCATTTTAGCCGACCTAGCTATACAGCCCTACTATAAATGTTATATTCTACAATTGGTTGGTTATAAATTATAAGTGTATTAATCATCGCTGATTGCCCAGAATGTAAGAATAAAAAATAAAATATACTGGTATTGGTATTGGAAGAAATTAATTATTGCTGGTACAATTGACCCGGATC
>JAPYZD010003276.1:0-13478 GCA_030522725.1 Ichneumoninae sp. B BG-2022a
AAAATTTAAAAATTTAAAAATTTAAAAATTTAAAAATTTAAAAATTTAAAAATTTAAAAATTTAAAAATTTAAAAATTTAAAAATTTAAAAATTTAAAAGGAATGCAGAGAAAAATATCGTAAAATGAACTATTAATGTGAGGTATTTCATCTCCACTGCCGCAAGTGGGTACACATATCGAAACGCGCACATATATTGAAGTCACATCGTCCCGGTTTCATGAATCGGTCGTAGATGAATAAATTGCCTCATGATGTGGTACAGTGACCCTTTGCACATCCCAATTCGAATCCATTAGAGAGATACGCCGGTTTAAATTGTCGAAGCCTAAAATCCTCTTGCTCCCACGTATGAAAAGCGCTCCGAGATACGTTCCCCGGCGCCTGATGAAGATAGATATACATATATGTGTATATGTTCTATGATAAACGTTTCGGCGCCCACCAGTACTTACAGCGACGGGATATAACTATCGTAGAACCAGCTGCATTATTATTCCTACAGCTGCACTCAGAGGATTTTGCATTCTCGGACTATCGATCAATATGCTGAGGCAACGTCTAATATAGTTGCGTAACATTTATTATCGACTATACAATAATAATCTCGAAAGTATTCTCACTAATGCAATCTTGACATTACATTATGGCCACTGGATAGGAAAACCTTGAGATCCTAGAAACGTCGGGGAATTAAAAAATGTTCATGAAAATTAGCGAAAAATCGAGTAATTTCTTCCACTTATTTTAGACTTCTTTTTATGTCCACCATGTATGCTTGCCATGAAAACCGGTAAGTCCTGCAAATGTCGACAAATCAGTAAATATTCATGGAAATCAGCGTAACGTTAAGGAATTTTCGCAATTTTTTTTTCAACTTTTTATATTTGTTATATATATATTTGTATGCATTGGTCCCGAAATGGGTGAAAGAAGCTATACGGTTATTGCTGCATATATGTTAGTTTCTAAACGCGTCACTATTATCTCTTTGCAGACAGGATACCTCGTCGAGGTATCCTCGGAGCCTTGATGTTTCTGGCATGTATGTTCTCGTACGTTATACGGACGAACCTCTCGATAACCATTGTTGCCATGGTCAACGCGACGGGATCATCGAAGGAGGCTGCTTGCTTGGCTGACAATCACATTGTCAATTCAACTATCAACACCACTAAACCACTGCGGAATGTAAGTCGAATGTGCTTTTATCTATAAAAGAAATATCAACATGTTTTTTATCTCTATGGTCATCAATTTAATAGGAGGATTAATAAACACGATAGAATGTTTCTTCGCGTTCTAATAAAAAAAGGAAGTGGATTTAACTCATTGAAGATCTCACATCGCTTATGTAAATTCTGAATTTCAGTATGGGGAAAGATTCGACTGGGACGAACCTATTCAGGGCATGGTACTGTCGGCCTATTTTTACGGGGTTTTGCCCTCCAGTATGCCCGCTGGCATGCTAGCTGAGAAATTCGGCGGTGCAAAAGTCGTTGCGTAAGTAAAAAAAAAATAGCCGTTTATATATTAGTTAACGCTTAAATGCAGTAGTAAAAGGGAAACCAGGTATATAACTGAATTGTAGCCTGTATACTTCAGACAGTGGCTGGTTAAAATTTATAGTTACAAATTTGTTTGTTACAGATTTTTTTTTGTGTTCAGTACATTCTTATGATTCCTGAGACGTAAATGAGATGTGCTCAATGTCGATAATATATTCGTCGTTCATGTAAAAAATTTGAACACGCACTGTCCGAGATATACAGACTTCCGCACAATAAGGGAACTTCGTCATCGCGCGCAGATAAGGTGAACGTCCCACTTGCTGACCTCGTATTAGTTATTGCTAAAAATCTAGATTGTTCACACTGCCATAAACGATACACTATATTAGAGCTTTTTAAACTTTTTAATCTTAAGACACACATTCAGAAATAAAATATTAGAGTATCGGCATCCATATGAACCATGTTTGCGTACTTGTCGACCATTAGAATATTGGCAATTATACACCGACAGAAAATTAAATGCTTGGATTAACCAAGTCACGGTGACATATGTTCAAAGGTGTTATTTGGTTCGAACAACAAAAATGTTTGTTTGAATCGACAAATTGTGAATCGTGTTAAGCAAATAATCGTACAATTAAACAATACTTTATTTGTCCCAAACAATCAACAGCTTTGAACGTACGTCATCCCGATTTTTGCTTAATCCCTAGCAAGTCAAACGACCGTCTTTAACGACTATCAAACGACCCAGAAAACGACTGGTCGTTCTGTGACAATTTTCGTCTGGAATAACGGCCGAAAAAAAAAATCAATCGTTAGGTTGCAGATAGGTCGTTTTTCCATCAATGACCGCAAAATGACCACAAAAACGACCTATGTATGAATTACTGAAAAAGCTCTAGGTTGGGTCGTTTCGTCGGCGTTGGTCAGTAAGTAACCGGAAAGATGTTGAGAATTTTTTTTGGTTCGTTCTTCAGATCGTTTATGAAAAACTACTTGCAAAGGGACTGTTGACGAGGAGTCAGATAAGATGTTTTTTATAAAAGACCCGAAGAACGACCCAAAGAAAACCTCTCAACATGGTCGTCTTTCCGGTTACTTTCAGATTAACGCCAACGAAACGATCCAATCTAGAACTTCTTCAGTAATTCATACAATGGTCGTATTTGTGGTCATTTTTGCGGTAATTGATGAAAAAACGAACCATTCTCCACCTAACAATTGGTCTTTATTTCGGTCGTTATTCCGGACGAAAAGTGTCACAGAACGACCGGTCGTTTTTTGGGTCTTTCGATGGTCGCTTGACCTGCTAGGGATGCAACAATTTTTTTCTCAGCGTATGAAACATATTTTCGTAGTTGTCGACCATTAGACTATTTGTGACCCGCTATTTAATTGACCTGCTATTTAGCTTAAAACTCAAAATCTAGTGCCTCAGAAGCTAATTTTTTTATTTAATATATCACCTTTACCGTTGAAGTACGAACAGTATGATATTTCTCGGTTGTTTTAATCCATTACTATCTGGGACATGCACCTTACAATAAAACTGTCACTCACAATGTAAAATCCCTTGCAATCATTGATTCGGAGCTCTAACAAAACATTGTCCCCTGTAATACATAGATTCGCCACCTTAATTCCTGCTGTGTTAAACCTTCTGATGCCATGGGCTGCCGGCCTCCACTATGGCTTCGTTTTAGTGCTTCGTTTCATCATGGGTTTCTTCGGGGTAAGTTGTATAAAACAGTACTGGCTAGTTAGGCACATCCCGACAACCATAATAGATACGTTACCCAACGATCAACACTTTTAATGTTTCCGCTAAACAGAATTAAATTTTCTTTCAGGGTGCCGTGTATCCAGCTCTACACGCTATGATAGCGAGATGGGTACCACCGAGTGAAAAGGGCATGTTCGTTTGGACCATGCAGGGCGGTCCTTTTGGAACTTTTATTACGTTGACTCTGTGCGGTTGGGTTATCAGTGCGTACGGCTGGCACGCAGCTTATTACGTTACCAGCGGCATCATGCTGGTGTTCTACGCTCTTTGGGTATTCCTAGCTTACGATACACCCGACGTACATCCTACTATAACTGAAAAAGAGAAGATATACATCAAGGAGCAAATTGGAACTTCCGTATCGAAAAAACAGGTAAACGGAAATATGATATAGTCTATAAAAAATAGTACATTACTCCACGAGGGCGAAAAACGTTTTTCTAACGAGTGTGAGTTTGCACGATCCGAAGGCGAGGGTTGTAATCACACGAGTTAGAAAAAGTGTTTCGCATGAGGGATGTATGAAATTTTTCATCACACGGTGCGAAAATGGCGGTTTTACACACGCGAAGCGGGCGGAAAAGTGTCCATTTCCGCACCGAGTGATGAAAAAGAATTTATTCTGAAAATGATGAACAATATCATTATATGACATAATATACAATATGATCATTTGAAATAGTAATTATTTATTTCAGTCTTTAACATTGTGAACATAAAATTTCAGCTTAAACTACCATTTTTGGCTGTGGCCACTTCACCTCCATTCCTCGTACTACTGTGGGCCCATTTCGCTAACATGTGGGGTATTTATTTCATCGCGACGAACGGTCCAAAATATACACTCCAAGTTCTAGGATTGGACATGAAATCGGTATTTATTCGTCAGTCGGACAGTGGACCATGGACAAACGAGGATAAAAATGTTTATTTGTCGACATTTTTAGGGTGGCTTCCTCACAGGCCTGCCGTACATAGCCCGACTCGGTTCCGGTGTTCTTTTCGCGGCCGCTGGCGATTACGTAAGGAGGAAGGAAATATTGACGGTTGGATGGATACGAAAACTATTCATGATCTTCTGTAAGTAGACTTTGGAATGTGTTAAATCCCAGTTGCGTAACTGGCGATCGTAAGCACACTTATTAAACACAGATTGTATTTTAATTTAGCATGGTAAGTTTACACGGCATTCACAGTTACTAAGCTCGAGTGGTGTTTACGCGTCAGACACTCAATTACGTCGCTCCCGACCGAAAAATCGCACTTTCGGACCGGAAGTGACGTATGTCCCGTACATCTGCGAAAATCTAAAATTTCGGATATTAAATTTTATAGTCGTAAATTCTATTTCGTAATCTTGAAACATATCGTGAGGCTTGAATAATCTTGTTCTCTTGAATTAGGAAGTGAATGATAAAAACGTTAAGTTTTATGATCAAAGGATCCGAATAAGTCATTTTTAGCTGAGTAATTGATATGGAATAGACGTTTTCCTAACACATGCACGTATAATCCCACTTTCCGTTCCTGTGATGTGTGCGCAGAAAGGCACTTTTTCGCATCGCTTGCGGGAAAAATAAAGCGTTTGCGTACAAACGCAATATGGTCTTTTTCCCACACTTGAGCGCAGAAGTGCCTTTCTACGTACACTTCACGGGAACGGAAAGTGTGATTTACGAAACATTATTTGAATGGCATGGGCGTAGATAAGGGAGTTTTGACTCGTGCGGCATTTTCACACCCGTCTAGAACTCCCGTTCTACGCCCTTGCCATGCAAATAACTATTTATACGCTCATTATTATTGTAATGCGATGCATTTTCCTTAGATCTTTTTTATAAGTGTATAAAACGATCGGTTAATTCAACAGCGCACGTCGGACCCGGAGCCGCTCTCATAGTCATGACCTACGTTGGTTGCGACTCGACCATCGCGATAATCATGCTTATACTCGCACTCGCCTTCAATGGTGCTGCGTGCCAAACGAATCTACAAAATCATCAAGATCTGGCACCGAACTATGCCGGTTCTCTCTACGGAATCATGAACACGTTCGGCAGCTTTCCCGGATTCATCATTCCACCGATAATCGGCGCGCTCACCGCTAAAAATGTACGATTTTTTGTAATGCACAAGCTATAAAAAAAGTGATCATACTTCCGATGACGACGAACATGGAAAATTAACTTGACAAATATGTTTTACAGAATGGCGTTCTAGAATGGCGTCCAGTGTTCTGGATATCGGCGGCTGTCTTCTTTTCGGCCACAGTATTATTCTGGCTCTTGGGCTCTGCGGAAATTCAACCGTGGAACGATTACAGTCAATCGAAACCTCCAGAAATTTCCGAGGAGGAGAAACAGATGACTGACTTAACGGCCAAGGAGGCTCAAACCGAAGACGAGGAAGAGAACGAGAGGCTCTGAATTCTCGTTTAATAATGATAAAAAATTACAGCGCGTTGAAAAATAAGTTCTGGTGTATTAAGCTTTAAAAATTCTCTATTGTTAGGGAAGGTTCCTGACACTCAGGAAAATGTAAACGGTCTACTTTCGAAACGACACGAATATCCTAAAGTTTTACACGATATGCCCTTGAGGTTCCCGTGTAAATTGAGGATGGCTAAAGCGATCCGTTAACGTTACAATATCGATGTGGCCTTGTAATTCACCGAACCGATAAAAAAAGAATCGAACAGAGTCTTTATAAGATTGTTAAATCTCGGTTCAGAGCAAGGCATTAACGGAGGCAGAATTTAATGCAACCGGCAATTCCATCGGTAATTCAGTGCGCCTTTAGGTAATTGGCGACCATCAATTAAGTGTAAAATGTATAGTTTCGAATCTTCCTGGTAAACAGTTGTCACCTCGCTACAAAGTTTATATTCACTAAATAATGTCGTATAGCCCTGTGAAATTCAGTCCCACGCAGGATCATCGTCATTCCTCTGGATGAAAAATAAATATCGGATTTTGTTTCATGTCCGAAGAAACGCGATATTAGAGCAACAGAGTAAGCGCATCGTGCCGAATTCATCATTCACCACTTCCTCGTCGCTTTATCTCAACAAATTACAGAGACAAATAGCAAATTATGTTTCGAGATACGAAAATATCGAGCACACAGACCGTCATAAACTGATTCGTATTTTGCTTTAAAACGTCCTATTATTATTTTTTAGTTTTATTCACGACGCACAGCCCACCATTCGGTAGAATTAGAAAGATTAATGTTAGTAGAATCTCAGAAACCCTATAGCAATAAATCGATCATTTGCAACAGTTGTTGCGAGACGTTGTTATAATAGTGATGTTTCTGTGTAGTATGTAATTCACATTATACTCAATAGCTCAAGAATCCTAATCGTCCGTCATGGTAAAGATCGAAGGATCACTCAATAATGTGGGTCCGAGAGAAGAGATCATTTTCGAGAAATTTGAGTGAGATAAAGGGGTTTTCATCATCGGACATGTAATTTATAATTACTACTAATGTTTAAGTATTTATAAACTAAATAGTGTCAACTTGGGTCAATCAGGACGAAACATCTTCGTCGGGCGACCCAATGTATTTTATACTGTCTCTGTGCCAGTCAAAGTTATTATAATAAAACGATGTGAGCGAGCTCACAGACAAGTCGCCGATAGGTTTTCTTGCTCGTTCCTAAAATGTATAAACATATCAAATATTTTTGATGTCTCTGTAATTGCGCATCGGAAGAAATTAATAGGCAAAGTAGAAGGAAACTCACATAACGATTCCATTTACCTTTGCCCAGCATCAAGCAAGATGTTCTGCTTTTGAAATAACAAACTCTGTTGAAACGTGTTATCTGTTCAATGAGCGAAGTACAACTTTATATTGTGATGCCTGTAATTGTATCGATAAGAATACATACGTATCTATGTTTAAAAACTTTTCTGACAATAAAGATTATTTCGAAAAAAATCGCGCTCGATAGTTCTTGTTTCGGCGACAATATTTTCGGAGAGTTTCATATCGATGGACTAATAATGCGAAAGCGGCCCGAGCGCCAAAAAGTCGGCTACTGCCAGAAACTTCATACCATACCGGGTAGGGTGGTCCTTAAATTGAACATTTTTGAATTTTCTGGGGGCCATCTCGTATGATCGTGAGGTATAAAATAAAAATGCGATGTTCCAAGGGTCCCCGGAATTAACGCATTTTTAGAGGTCGCTACTGATTATTTTAAAAAATGTTAACTTCGGAAAATCTAAATTTAAAGTCAAAATAAAATATTCGAAATTTCTTTGGGACCATCGTACACTTCCAAAGTAAAACGAATAAGAAAATACTCTGCGAAATCCCTATGAGATCAAAGCATTCTTAGAGGTCGCTACCTAGGGTTAAAAAAACAGAGTTTTCGACAAATATAGCTAATAGATTTTAAAAAGTTGTAGAAGGTGAAAACCCGCCGTGGAAAAATAACCGAATATTTCATATGAGAACATAAAGGTAAAGGGGGTCGACAAATTCCTGCAATGGTTAAAACGTATAAAATATCTCCATCGACGAACGAACGAAACATTTTATTTACCTAATTTTATACTTTTTGACCATTGTAGGAATTTGTCGACTCCCTTTACCAGAAACGACAAATCTTCGGTTTTTTTAATTAACTAATGACACAACATACATATCTTGCCAAATGACATATTAGGTTATTTTTCCGCGGCGGATTTTCACCTTCTACAACATTTTGTAACTATTAGCTATAATTGTCGAAAACTTTGTTTTTTTAACGCCGGTAGCGACCTCAAAAAATGCTTTGATTTCACAGGGATTTCGCAGTTTTTCGTATTCGCTATACTTGGAAGTGCGGGGTGGCTCCAAGGAAATCTCGAATATTTCATTTTGACTTTAAACTCAGATTTTCTGAAGTTTTAATTTTTTTAAATAGCCGGTAGCGACCTCTAAAAATGCATTAATTTCGCAGACCCTTCGCACATCGTATATTTATTTTATACCTCACGATAATATGGAGTGGCCTCCAGAAAATTAAAAAATGTTCATTTTAAGCACCACCCTAATACCGGGTATTGAAAAGTCGGTATGTGCGGCTAGAAAGCCGTAGCTGCACCCGTGCTGAAACTGACCCGATGCAAATGAATCGTTCGATGTTGAAATCTCTACAACGAGGTTGATTTCCGCGCCTTTCTTCAAGCGGATCAGCGTAGGTTGTCCTTGCTCAGCGTTTGTCGCATGTTCCAATATGGCAAAAGGCGCTTTTCAAAAGGTCCAATGCTTCCTCGTCTCGAGTCGTCAAAGGCCGTGATTCCGAAGATATTTGTTCGACGCTTTGTGAAGACGATGAATCCTGAAGACTGAGGCTTGATTTTTCCGTAGCTCGAGCAGTGTAAACCTTCGTGAGCGGCGGACAGGATGGCTTCAAGCCCGGATCACCTTCGGCCGAAGAGGGTGTCCTTACGACGTACGACGGATTATCGGCTAACAAGATATCCTCGGTTCTTCGTATTTTCAGGTTCAGTTTTGGGCAAACTTTGCCTACGCATCTGGCAGGGCACTTCCGGACCGGGCAAGTAGTTTCTTTGGGCTGGTGGATCCTCTTGATCTTCGTAACTTCCGCAAGATTTATCGCGGCCTCTTCTTGCCACGGGAAGTTGATTTGATCGTGACATCTTGCCATGATCTCATCCAGCATATCGTCGATCATGATTCTCGGATACACCCCTTTCGCCAGGCAATACTCGAGCTGCGATTGGCAGCAACTCTTTGCCTCCTTGTATTCGAAAAGGAGCATCGTGTTCGACTGTCTTGGCTCGCAACTCAAACTCGTCTGTACTTCATGATCGATCGTGATTTTGTTCGTGCTGTTATTGCACTTTATGTACGTTTGAGCTTCGGCGTCTTTTCGTTCTTTTTTTGGCGCAGGTTCTGGCTTCGTCATCCACAATGTCCTATCGATGACAAAGTTCAAGACGTCCGTAGCTTCCATCAGAGCGTTTTCCTTCTCGGCTCCTCGGATGATTAATTCGGGATCGTCGTTTTTCGCCTCGCCGACGTCCGATTGCAACTGCTCCGTTAGATCGTCGTAGGAAGATCGTCCCGCTTCGATTGTGATTATCGTTTGAACGACTCGAGTCGTTTTGAATTCCGGCAAGGGCTTCTCGTTCATCACGGCTGCAATTTCATGATACGTTAGATATGTTCAATGCTATTGAAAAGTGACGAATTTTAAGCACAATTTTTTGACGACTTTAAGGTTTATATTTTCGCACAATTTCTTGAAACTTGATCGTCGGTAATAATTGTCGAATTCCTGATAAGGTAATAAATGACGATCATTTTTGCATGTGGGTTTTTGGTGCATTAATTTGTAGTCTAAGACCAATCAGAGTCTACGTTATTTTACAGTTGGTTAAGAACGTTGAATACTAAAAATATACTAAAAAAGCGTGCAAAGTGATTTGCACAATTACTTCCTCATGTTTTACGATTTTGCTCATAACTTCCTCTATGATAATTCCGTTGTGCCATTTTGGCTTCCTCACAGACGAAGCTATAATTAAAACACAATAAAAAAGTTTTAAGGCAATTTTTAATCTAACCTTCAGTGCTGATTACGAAACTATAACTCATTTCACTCTTTGCGTGACGTTTGATTCAGAAAATCCGGTCAAAAAAATTTGAACGGTTTGATCAGTTTTTGCCACATTTAATACGAAATATTTTACAGTGTTACACCATTCCTGTGACAAATTTAAGCTCGATACCTGCATGTTTACGCAAATTAGATCATTTTTAGTAATTTTTCAAAAAAATCAAAATTCGATGAAATCTGATCCCTTAGATAGATTTCGGCCAAATTCAATACCAAAGATCTTTGTTCATAGTATTGTATTTATATGTATTTTTAGGACGATAGCTAAAAATTTACGAAAATTGGAGCTACCACAAGCGTTTTAAAAAAATTTCAAATGCGCGTAAAATCTCGAAACGGGCCTCAATCTTTATGAAAATTATATCGAAGGAAGAGACGTGACCACTCTACAAGTGTACAAAATTTCAACCCGCTACCTCAAACCGTTTCCAAGTTATAGTCGTTCTAAGCGATGCACGCTGTCACACACGTACATACATACACACGCACACATCCGGACGCCAGCTAAAAATCACATTTCTCGACATTTTCGACCATTTCTAGTGCGCTCACATTAAATTTTTTTCACGAAAACATAGCTTCCTCTATGAGGATGCAAAACAAATAAAAATACAAGTACACTAGTGTATCGGCAGCCGATAACTTACCGATCATATCGCCGAATGATTGTACCGCCACTGTCCGCTGTCTATCGCTTCTCATGTATAGTGTTTGAGTTCCTTCGTCTTTGTAAATAAGAGGCAACTCCACTTTTGGCACTCCCTGCAGATAAGTTTGGCACTCGGCGGCGATCCGTTTCAATGGTTCCAGCTCGGCTGGATTTATGAAATTCTTCGCGCTGTTCATAAGGGATCGACGCATAACGATATTTCCGGTATCCAAATGCAATGGGGTATCTGCCACGCCGGAAACCACGACATTCTCTTCAATTTCCCGAAGAAATCCATCTTCTTGTGGTGTCACAGTTACGAAAGTTTGCGTCCATACGCCATCGTCGCCAGTCGTTGTGGATTTAGACATTTTTAAAAAATCAAACGGACAGCTCCGCGTTTAACTCTTTTTTCAGTTTCGTCCTCACTCTGTGTATGTCTTCTGCGGAGGTTAAAAATCATACGCGTCAGAATATATACGGGGTAGTTATCGTATTTCTCCGTTGGAAAAAAAGAGCTCGTTTTAGAGCTCGGAAGTTTCTCTCACGTCCTGTTTATTATTCTATTAACCCTTCACATACCAGTGTCTCGCTCAGCAAGAACCTCGAATTTGCCATGACGCAACCTTCAACCGATTCGGGTAACAAGTCAATATGCTAAAAAAATATGTAAAAATTCACAGACTACCTTGATGTTTTTTTCTATGATAACGCAGAACATAATTTACAATTATTCACGTATTTTAGTGCGAACTAGGGTGCGATCCCGTCATAACTTTTGCTAATGGTATGCTCACGTTACGATAACGTTACGCTAACAATAACCTTACGGCAATGCAAATGTCAATCCGATGTCAGTGACAGACTAAAGAAAATACATTTTGCTCGCTTGCGCTTCGCAAGTAACTCCGAAATGTATTTTCTTTGATAAAGAAGAGAAGACAATACATTTTGGAGTTCCTTGTGAAGCGCGATCAACGCCGAAATGTATTTCCTTTAACCTGACATCGCATTGACATTTGCCTTGCCGTAAGGTTACCGTTAGCGTAACGTTATCGTAGCGTGAACATACCATTAGCAAAAGTTATGACGAGGATCGTACCCCTAGTATCGTTCATTATAGATATTAGAGGCGGTGAGCCTCCAGAGATTAAGGTAGTTATGTCGCGAAGGCAATCCAAAGTCGTATGCATAAACTTTTAACATGTTGTAATTGAACTGTTAAATTTCACTTATACAAAATCTCGAAGGCTTTTACTGACCATTTGAATGAATAATTAGATTTTGAAAATCGGTCTTTTTACACTGGCCGATTTCGACAGCTGGAGAGCTAGCGAAATTGATCTTCAAATCGAGAATTAACATACTTAAATCAAAGATTGAGAGAAACTATAAAGTACTGCGAACTCGCAAATCAATCAGGAATTTATGCGCAACACAAAAAAGTCAAGTCAGCGGACTAATGTTCAATAGAACTGCGATCAAAGTGCACGGTTTCAGGCCAAATGACCTTTCGTATCGTAATTGTCGTAAAATGGAAGTCAAATCCACACTAAACAAATAATCCGTTCAGTCTGATTGCTAAAATCGTCATAAGTACTCCATTATTTTTTTCTAATATTATTGATGTAGAAAAAGTACCACATGTAATTAATTTTTTATGTCATATGGACGCTGATGTCTATGACTCCGGCGTACCGACATGACTCCCTTAAAATGTGAAGCCAGATTCATACAAGTAAAGGTTTAAACAAATTTGTTTTTAAAATTCTCACAAATTACATGTATTGAACGACGGACGTCGATGATACAATAATTTTAGAGATAATGAGCCAGCTTTCTCGCCTTATTGTTGTCGGAGGCTTCAGCCTCGCAAGGCTCTTGATTTCGATACAGCGGTTCGATGGTCGGTGAATGATTAATTCGATACAAAAAGGAAAACGATGGTAGTTGGCATATGCCAGTTCTAGGCCTAGGAACCTAAAACTTGAAATCCGTCAATAGAAGGGATGGTAAAAAATTGATGGATCTCGACTTTGGAATGTATCGCAAATCGTGGATTCGAATCGTGGATTGAATCGTGGAATTCAATTTAAAATCTATACTCTTACATTGCTAACGATTCTGATATGAAATCGGTCAACCGCTAATTCGACAATGAAAACAATTGTAGCGCATGTTAATCCAATCGATAGAATTACAAATGCAAATAGCAATTCGCTTAATTCTAAGACTTTGTGAGTCGTATTTTTCTTGACTTCCTCATCAAATTGGAATTCGCTCAATTTTGTTGGGTTACATTTTATGTCCCAGGGTTGGAGTATATCAGCCTCCACCATTTTTTGGAGTATTATGTTAAACCGTTCCTCGAGAGCCCAGTTCCATCGGATGTGGAAACCAAAGTATATCGGTACGACGAAACGGCTACTCATGTGTAAATTATAATATCGCGCTCCATCGAGTATTGCAGCTATTGCAACCCATATACAAACCGCCGATGAATCGTCCTTCACATGCTTAATACAATCGTAGACGTTGTTAGTGTCTATGTAACGTTTCTCAACATCTGGAAGTTCAATCAAATATTTCGATTCTGATTTCCCAAAGATATAATAATCAAAGGTCACAACGTCCTTTATAGTTTCAACATTTCGTAGCGGGATCTTTTTCGTCAGCAAAGACGCCAAGCTGCTCTGATAAATCCCCAGGATTGTTAAAGCGAAAAATAATAGACTCGTCAAGTAAATTCTCGATGCCGTATTAACGGGTAAATTTCTAAATCCCGTGCCGGAAGTTATACGAGTAAGATTGAGGAATGCCGGCATCAGAGCTTGCCCTACGAAAAACTTGAAGAACATCAGAGTGATGATATAAACGATAGCTAAG
>JAPYZD010003277.1:0-13473 GCA_030522725.1 Ichneumoninae sp. B BG-2022a
TTTCAGATTTTTACACCATCAAGAAGTACTTGCAATTTTCTCTTATTGTTGTCGAACTTATGCGAAGTCAGCGCGCAGCGAGACTCCCTCCTTAAGACAGTTTGACTGTTCTGTTATCCAAATTTTCGTTAGTCCGAACGAGCTTCGGTCCCAATTGGTTCGGATAATCGAGGTTCTACTGTGGTGGTTTATATTTTTTTCTTTCAGGTCACCTTGGTCTCAAACCCTTCCGTTGATACTCGTCTTCATCGACCTTCATGTTGCCGCCTCCGCAGCTGGCGCCCATGAGAAACATGGCTTGCCGCGACGACAGCAGTTGCGCCCATATGAGATCCTTGTCGAGCTCGTCCTCGCTGGGCAGCGCGGATGGTTGAAGAGGCACGCTCTCGCACGGAGCACCGGTTAGCGTGGCGAGACCCTCGATCGCGCGACCGGAAACCAGAGCCTCGTAGCATCCGTGGATCTTTGCGACAGCTTTCTCGATCAGGGGCACCCAAAGCTGTTTTCTTTTCGCCTGTGAAAAAATAAATAAATAAAAAAAATATTGTACAAATGACTCTTCCTAATTTTCAATACTGCAAAAAGAAAATGGAATACATGAGGAAGCCATGTGCAAACTACTTTGCGCCATTTTTTCATATTTATGACAAGCAAGTTACCTCTATGAGGTAAAAAAAAATAAACATTTTTGTACAAATAACTCTTCCTAATTTTCAACACTGCAAAAGGATATAATAAATGACGAATCCATGTGCTAATTACTTTGCATCATTTTTTTCATATTTGTGAAAACTAGGTATCCTCTATTAGGCAAAAAATAATAATAATAAACATTTTTGTGCAAATAACGCTTAATTTTCAACTCCGCAAAAAAAAAAAAAAAAAAAAATGTACAAAATGAGAAAGCCATGTGCACCATTTCTTCATAATCATGAAAATCAAGTTTCTTCGATGAACCAAAAAAAAAACTATTTTTAAGAGCTAACGGCAATTTAAATACTTAAAAAAGAAATACTTAGAAAAAAAGAAAAAAAGTAACTCCGAATATTAATGTTGATCGTTCGGACCTGTGAGTAGACGAGGTGTCCTCGCTTGTCGCATGGAAGAAGGTCGTCGACGAGGACGGTGGTCCACTTGCCGTCCTTGCAGAGTCTGACCTGATAAGCGCCCTCGGGGCAGGTCTCCCTCATGACGAGTACCCGCCTGACGAGTTCGTCGCTCTCGGCGAGGACCGCGAGGGCGGAGAGCAGCCAGCAGTTGCCCAAGACCCCCTGCGATATGTCGGACGGCAGGGGAGTCCTGAACACGGCCCATGGCAATTTCGAGTCGACGCTCGAGTCGACGTTTATCTGATGTGGTCTTCGCCACTGCACCACATGATTATCTTTCGTCTCCGCGGGATTATAGTACAGGGATTTCGGTGCGGGAGGAAAGGAGTCGTCGACGAAAGGTTCGTTGGTCTCCTTGCAGTAGCGAACGATTCTCTCCCACTTGTCGAGTGCCTCGCGTTCCTCGATGTGCCGGAGATTCTCCATTACGACGCTCTCCTGCCGCTGTATGCGCAGAGTGCTCGTGCCCGGTTCGCTAATCTGCCTCGGCCTCTCGCCGGCGGCTTGCGACAGCGTCTTCGAACTTTGGCACATTTCGCATATTCCGATGCCGCTCTTGTTCTCGTAGGTGCACAGTTTGCACTGCCACTGGGTCTGTCCGGGGCTCGGAGCCTCCTTGCTTCTCGAACCGAGTTTCTCCGAAGCCCCCGAGCCGTTCCTCCTCACGGAGTTCCGATGCCTCGGCGTGACGATCTTCGAGTTCGCGTGGGGCGGACAAGTGAGCCTCGGACCGGGACTCCGTTGTCCCGAGACGCGATTCTCGAGTCTCGGAACTTCGAGGAAATCAGCGAGAGTCTTGCAGGCGTTGCAGTTCTGAGCGGTGAGGGGATTCCTGAGTGTGCAGGACGGACACACCCAGCTCTCGCCCTTCCTCAGCGTCGGATCCTCGGCATGCGTGACGCTCCGGAGTTTCGAGCCGCCGCACGCCTCGCAGGTGGTCCTGGTCGCTGGATTCAAGAGCGTGCATTTCTTGCACGTCCACGACGGCGGTGGAGGGTCGATGTGGTCCTCGAGGTCGGACTCGGCGGTGGCCAGGGTGGCTTTCGGTGGTGTGTATCTGACGCTGTCCCGCGAAACGACGATCGGGGACTCGATGGGTCCCCGGCAATTTATGCCGTCCTTCGTCACGGTTATGAGACTCGGCTGGAGGAGCGTCGCGGGACTCCTGGAGGAGCCGCATATGTCGCATCCCGTCGACCACAGGGGATTGTAAGCGTAAGAGCACTTTCTGCAGGTCCACATGCGCTTGAGGGGACTCGCGGTGCTCACGGTTTCGACGGGGCTCGACGATTCGCTGTGAGCCCTCAGGCTCGTCAGGCCGAGTTTGTTGGCTGCGGCGCCACCTGCGGCCATGGCGCCTTGCTTCTTCGGCAGAGGCGGTGGCGTGTCGGG
Organism: Ichneumoninae sp. B BG-2022a; assembly: GCA_030522725.1. Taxonomy (NCBI): domain Eukaryota; kingdom Metazoa; phylum Arthropoda; class Insecta; order Hymenoptera; family Ichneumonidae; species Ichneumoninae sp. B BG-2022a. The sequence goes on from JAPYZD010003277.1 coordinate 2,502, forward strand.
GTCCGTTATGCCGATGTAAGAGTACTTCGGTCTCGAGTTGAAGGCGACCGAGTGAGGCGGCACGGCCGGTGGATCCTCGTCGTTGAGGCTCCGGCGATTGACGACTTTCTTGCGGGTCGCTCGAGCCACGGCGTCGACCTCGGAGTACGATCTTCTGTAGGCCAGGGGACCGGCCGACGAGAGCGGTCGCGGCTCCCAGGAGGGCACGCTTATGACGACCCCGCTGCACGGCGCCGACGTGCGCGGCGCTTCGCACGCCTCACACTGCTCCAGCTCCGAAGCGTTGTCGAGCGTGCAGTTGTCGCAGCTCCAGAGAGCGTCGTCCGGCTGAGGAACCTCCGATACCATGAGGCTCGTCGGGCGTTGCATGACGCTCTCGCCGATTTTCTGGACCACCGAGCCGTTCGAGAGTGATCTGCTCACTTTGGACTTCACTCGCTCGTAGACCGAACCGCCGTGCCTCTTCGGCGACGAGCACTGCGAACTCTCGGGGATGCCCGCGTACGACAGACCCGGCGCGTCCATCGTCTCGACCGGCGGCAAACTCCAGTCCTCCCTGTTCGACTGCCCGCGCTCGCCACGGCTCAGACCGCTCAGCTGCGCCATACTCGCCGCTATGTCCGAACGAGCCTCCTGCCTCAGGCTACCGAGCTTCAGCGCTTTCAGCCTCTTGCCACGGCGAACACCTATCAGCTTTCCGTTCGTCTGGGCGATCGAGGAACTCGCCCCGCAAGCCGCGCACAGCGGTGTCGCGCTGCAGCTATTCGTCTGGAGACAACGTATGCACGTCCATCGTGTGACCAGGAGCGGCAACGACGGCGAACGATGCTTCGGCGCTCGATCACGCGGAGAACTCTCGCCGGACCACGAGCATCTCCTCGAGGAACCACTCCTCGGCACGTTCGACGGCGCTGACTCGCTTATCTCGATGCTGAAACACAATTTTGAAGACGTGTTTTTAGTGTGAAATTTTTTTGAGGTGGAGAGAGTCTTTATATAATGCGGGAAGTGGGAAGTGAACATTGGAAGCGTACCTAGGAGGATCTCGGGAGCGGGATGAGGCGCAGGTGAAACTTTGTCTTCGGTCGAGAGATTAATGTGATTTTTCTGGAAACTGGGTTTGAGAAAAATTGAACCTTTCACTTTACACTTCGAAAAATCTTTGAGATAGAATCAATAAATGAATCAATAAACAAATTGCTCAACTCGCAGGGAGCATTTTGATTGTAATATCCCAAAATCATCGGTAATGTTATTTCGATGAGTGTAGTAATAAAATTCTCAGTACTTTGTTCGGTGTATAAGTCGCTCGGTTAGTAAGCAAAAAAAGTTTGTTTTGTGTTAACTAATGTTTACAAACAGATAGGAAACTAGCTTTTACCAAACTTGATCGCAATTGTTCCTTGCGAATTAGGCAATTTATTAAGTGCCTAATTCGCAAGGAGAATTTCGAACATGGTATTCTAAAATCATCGATAATCTTTTTCTAACAAGTATACTAATAAAATGCTCTCTAGACCGTTCAGACTAATAACATTTACAAAAAGAATTGAAAACTAGTTTTACCAAATTTAGTTGTAATTTAACAAATAAATAAGTAAATAAATTTACAAATATATGACTTGCCCAATTCACAAGGAGCATTTAAATCGCAGTATTCCAAAATTATCGATAAACTTTTTCCACCAAGAGTCCTAAAAAAATTCATAGTACTCTGTTAGGTACATAAATAATTTGTTCTGCGTGCAAACCGACACTCCGTTCCATCATATCTAATAATGTTAACGAAAATTAGAAATCGGTGGTACCAGATTAGATTGTAATAGTTCATTTAGCAAATAAATGTACAAATGAATAAATTGCCTGATTCGCAAAGTGCACTAAAATTATCGTTAATCTTTTTGCACCAAGAGTACTAACAAAAATCGCTGTACTCTGTTAGGTACATAAATCATTCGTTCTGCGTGCAAACCGGATCTCCGTTCCATTGTAACTTATAATGTTGACGAAACGAATTAGAAACCAGTCGTACCAGGTAAGTTTGCAATTCTTCATTTAACAAATAAACAAACAAAAAAAATAAATAAACAAATAAATGCAAATTGTCAACAGCCTCACCCAAGAGCAAGCAGCGTGGTGTGCTGTTGTTCGTCCCCAAACCCATCCCCGGAGGGATTGTTCCCAGCGCTCTCTTGTTCGACGGATCCTCCATGTTCGCGAGTGGTCTCCGTGGCTTGCAGCCTGGCGGGCGGACTGGTCGGAGCGGAGGCCGAGAACGACGACGAGAGCGAGGACGACGACGATGAGGACACCGAGGACGACGGCGGTGTGTTGTACGACGTTTCCGACGGTCTCGGCGGGGGCGACGTCGTCGTCGTCGTCCGGGGCGGTTCCGGGGAATTCGGCGATAGCCTAGAGTCCGGCGTCTCGTCTGTCTGTCGGGCCCTCAGGCCGCAACTATCGCACGTCGGTATTTCGGTTATGTTCGTTTCGTTCACGAGGGCGCAACAGCCGGTGCAACGCCATCGCGTGCTCTTTGGATGCTTTGTAGCCATAATCGGCCGCGTCGGAATTTCATGGCTCCGGGTTGCTTGGTCGGGATAATCGGGCTCCCGCGAACGGGCCCGGCGTGGCCTGGCCGCTGCACCACCGTGTTCCTCGATGCCCGCCACCCTCGGCCCGAGCCCGGGAGTCACTGCCGCCGACAGTTCGTTGCCGTCGACGCTTCGAACGCTAAGCAACGACACGCGAGCCTCGTCCCACTGGTGTACCAGTTCGAACAACCGTTCCAACAACAATGAACGTCAATCAGCGTCTTCGAAAAAATCGGCAGCATCGCTCTCCCCCTCGTCGATCCGACTCTCGTGCTCGTCCTCGGGCATCCAAATTTACTTAGCGTGCACAAGTTGTTCCTCGTATTTCTGGCACTCGCCATTGTCATATGTTCGACGGCGGCCATGTTGGTCCAGCACGAGGCACACCGAGCAGAACACACACTCGCAGCAGCCCGCCCGTTGATTCCTTATTTATCTTCTTTTATTCTTACTCTCCCTTGCCTCTAAAAAAAACTTTTATTTGTTATGGTTTTTGTCTATATCACAGTTCGTGCGCTTCAATTGTTTTTTTTTTGTCGGTCCGAGTTGCGTTTTTTTATTCGCTTTTGTTGCAAACTTTTAGGAACAATCCGCGTCCATGGGGGCGGGGGGGGGGGATTTTTTTTTATTTTCTCCTTTTTTTTCTGAGACACCAACCGTGGTCGCACACGCTCGCGCCACGGCTACCCTCGACTTTCTCGGCAGCTCGTCAGACCCCCGTGAAACCCCCGGGACCGAGCGTCGAGACGCCACGACCTTAACCCATCGTAGGGATGAACACTCGCCTGGAACTTAATCCGCGCTTCCTGTCCTCAATGTTTTTTTCACCACTCGGCGACACGGGACTGCCTTCCTTTTTTTTTAGAACCCTTATAACCCGACACTAGCAAGATTACCCCGAAGCCCTCGACGACCGCAGTCGCCGTTGTGTTGACTACGCGAATGTAACACAGGACCGTCGCCACCCCCTTCGATAGGCGCTACGAGCGGGCTTTCTTCTCCCCGCCAAAAACGACGACGAGTTCCGATTACGTTCGATCGAAATTTCAACGATCGTGCGGTGAATGCAGATCGCACGACGATCGCTGTTCGTTCCGAAACAATAAAGCGAAATTTATTGAGTCGCTGTTCGAATTTTGCTCGTCGTTGTGACGAGAAGATTTTCGTAACTGCGCGATACGGCACTGCCGAACATAAGGGATGCTAGGATTTAGCGCCATCTGCTATAAATGAAAAAAGTTGCACGGCAACTTGTGTAACTGTAGGATCAGTTAAGTCATCACAAGTCCCTGTGGCGCAGAGGATAGCGCGTTGGACTTCTAATCCAAAGGTCGTGGGTTCGATCCCCACCAGGGATGCGACTTTGATGGGTTTCACCTGTCATTATTTTTTTGTTCATCCTATTTTTATCGCTATTGTTCTTTGACCACGATTTTCTTAGAATTTCAGTAACATCGAGCTTGTAGAAAACAAAAGGTGGCGACTGCTTCGATTCCGTGGTTCCATTGTCTTTACGAGACGGACGCATCTCGAGTGGCGGCGAATGATACCGGAAGGGGGAGCGATAGCGAGTTTTAGGTAAGTGTTTTTTAGTTTGAACGGCCAACGTGCGGTTGTTCACCGCACATGATAACTGATAACGGTCATAACGAAAGGATAATAACGTGAAACATACGTCGAATACACGGAACGTACTGGATAATTTCTTTCAGAAACAACGACCCTCGCGAATATACCAGCACGATTTTATTATTCTGCCTTCGAAGTTCTTGAGGAGGGAGTCTCGCTGCGCGCTGACTTCGCATAAGTTCGACAACAATAAGAGAAAATTGCGAGTACTTCTTGATGGTGTAAAAATCTGCAAAAAATCATGTATACTAAAGATACTGAGAAGATCCATTTTGCATAATAATAATTGCGAAGTGTTATTAACAAAATCATCAAAAAATTTATTGGTTAACAAATTACCCGGCAAGAAAACTTTTTTTTTTTGTAAAAATGATTCGTTTATTTTTCTGAACACGTATGAATTTTTTCAGATTTTGAAGTAATCGTTGATTTTTCATTTTTTTTATAGAATACTTACGTCTGGAAGTTCTTCAGAGATATGCGATTTCCTTTTTCCTTAGCTTTTTGTGATTTCAAAACTGGCAGCGATATTGCACTTCACTTTAAGGTGAAGTGCAACTCCCTCGGTCGGTAACCAAAACTGCAATCCAAAATTCTCTAAGAAGGTTAATTTTTAGGAACAAATACGAAAACGGTAAACTATGCGCAGTAATTCTACAGTTCACTGTCGTCATCATTTGCCTAAGAAATAAACGGAGTGGGAGATTTTTGGTTTGCCAAATTGCAGCTGTCTCTCTCGCACTCATTGCGGTTACACTTCACCTTAAGGCCATGTGAAAGATGTAAGACGTGACATATGAGTGCGAGAGACGTACATGCATTTTTCGAATCAATGCCATTTAAAACCGGTTGACTTTTCGGATAAAACGGAAGCATCATCGGAGGCGGTATTAAATTGTGCATCCGCTAATGCTTGTCTTTTTCCCAAAAAGTCTACGGTCTCTGAATCGCACCCAAAACCAAACCCAAAAAAGAGGAACCACAAAAAAAACCCAAATCCAAAAAAGAAGGGACCACAAAAAAAACCAAACCCAAAAAAAAGGACCACAAAAAATCAAACCCAAAAAAGAGGGACCACAAAAAAACCAAACCCAAAAAAGAGGGACCACAAAAAAATCCAAACCCAAAAAGGCGGGACTACAAAAAACCGAAACCCAAAAAGGAGGGACCACAAAAAAAACAAGCTCTAAAAAACCAAACCCAAAAAAGAGGGACCACAAAAAAGGGGCGGAGATTGCCTTACAGATTTCGGGTACCGACTGACTCGTTTCACATGTCCTTAAAGAGAAGTGGAATATCGCGGTCGATGATGAAAACTGTAATGAACTTTTCTCAAGGGTGCTAATTTTTTTGAAAAAGAAATTAATTCTGACCGAGTGCGAAATTACCGTGCGCCTCCGGCTCAAATTTTCTTTTTCCTAAACAATTAGCACCCTTGAGAAAAGTTCATTACAGTTTTCATTATCGACCGCGATATTTCGTTTACCCATAAAACATAGGAATCCAAACGAAAGTTGTGTTCGACCCGTTCACGCTGCACTATGTAGCGTTCACTGACACAAGCACATCCTGCTTTACCGAGCGTCGCCGTTTGTATCGAAGCGAAGAGTTTCCGTAAGCGTCGCCGCGCCAGTCTCCACACAGCGGAAAAAACACACAGGCACACGCTCTCCGACGATTGTGTTGGTGATGCCATCAACGCGATCAGAGACCTGTGGAGAAAAAAAATCTCTAACCCGTTCGTGAATATACTGTTTCACAGTCTCGAGAATAGTATAATCGGCTGGAAGATTTCGCGTCCGCCGCGTGGTTTACATCATGTAAATTGTGTACACCAATAACTTGACCGTTACAAATATATTATCGGGTGCGATATATAACGATGTGGTGCCGGCCTTGATGGACCCAAAGCGAACGAGAGGTGTTGAACGATCGAGAAACAAATTGTCTCCATCGATTGTGAGCAACATATCTTTTCTTTTTTTCTGTTATTCCCATACACTATGTTACGATACAGTGAATGTTTGTGTTGTAGGTTACGAATCGAGGAATTCGTAACGTTACCTAACGGCTCAATTGTTTCGCCAACCTGAGAAAACTCACTGACAAAGATTCTCCTTCGGAGCTCCGAAGGTTTCAGTTACATTGCCGTGCATCTCGGCGCCAGTTATGTTTCGGATATAATCGTACTTGGTTATGTTTCGGATATTTGAATTTTTTATTTGAAATTCGTCGCTTGCGAGCTAAACGGCTGCGCTTATGGATAATGATCATGATAATTGAAAAACAAAAAAAAATCATATGATTGTAGCTCAAAGTAAATTGGAGTTTGCTTAATTCCTACATTCAGCCTTAATACCTTGTGCGAATTCGAATTGTAACTGGATGCATTGGTGCAGATAGACAACATCGAATGCAATAGAATGTCTACCTAGATTGCTGCGAGCCAAAGCTCACATTTCACCAAATTCCAAATTTACTATTGCGCCATTCCTGCGCCTGGAAGTTTCTCATACTTACAAATTTCTCGTATTTACAAATTTCTCATATTTACCAATTTCTCATATTTATCAATTTCTCATATTTATCAATTCCTCATATTTATCAATTTCTCATATTTATCAATTTCTCATATTTATCAATTTCTCATTTTTATTTTGAGTAATTATATTTTTAAAAGAATCATTTATAAAAAAAAAAAACAATGATTGTAGCTCAAATTAAATTGGAGTTTGCTTAATTCCTATATTCAGCCTAACGCCTTGTGCGATTTCAATAAACTCCAACTGTATTGTGAAACTGCTCTTGCTCTCGACACTTTCTTACATTCACAAACATTTTTATTTATTTTTTACTCATTTTCTAAACGAACTGCAATTTGCATGAAGATCGTACAAAATTTTTATTCTTCGAAAAACAATAAATATATCAATTTTTTTGTCGCAGAATTTGGTCTTGCGATGGCGGATCAGCAGCAGCAGCAGCAGCAGTTGCCGCCTGGTTTCAAGCGAATGTCCCTGGACAAGATAATAGAAGCGATGACCGCGGATCTGGAGAGTTCGGCTGGTCATTACGTGCAATTCGGCATGGGCCCGCAGCAGCAGTCAGGCCAGAACTGGGGGGACTATTCGGGTGGTCAGAGGCAGCATTTCATGAGCGGTCAGGCAGTGGCTCCGGCGCCTCCGAGCGTGCAGCAGCCGCTCAATCCAGTGCCCTCGTCCATCTACATGCAGGACGTAGCGCCGTACGAGTCCAGCAGAGCGGAGCCCATGTACTTTCCTCCCCAGACGGTCAATCGCTTAGGTATCAATGAGAAGAACGACTTGGTCGGTACGATAGACGTCGGAGGCGGTAACTACATCGACGTTATTTACGGCAACGCGTCGCAGATAGTCGCCGAGCAGCGCCAGCTGAACAGCCTCGCCTCGTACCACGCCAACAATCAGGGCATGATAGATCGCGAGTACGGACTGTTCGGCGATCAGCAGCAGATGCCGGTGGCCCACAAACTGACGAACCAGAGCGCGAACGGCAAGCAGCTTATCGACAACTTGGTCGGCAATTGGGTGCCGAACCAGTCGGGAACTTACAGTCCGTTCGGCGGTTCGCCGAACGTGACGCCGGTGCCGCAGTCTGCGCCGATAGCGCCGAAGGAGAGCGGCGAAAAACTGCCGAGGATCGCGACCGAGGGTCAACAGAAGAAGCCGCGCATGGTGGCGGAGGTGAAACCCATGAGACCGTCGTACTCGGACGTGCTGACGAAATCGGCCCCGCCGCCGGCGTCGCCGATGACCGGCACCTCGGTCAAGCCCCAGTTCGACGCACCGGCGATGAAGAAGACCGCGGGGAAAAATGGCAAGAGCAAGGGCAAGCCCGTTCAGCTGAAGCGACAAAATTCGTCGGGCAGCGACGATCACGGCTCGCCGAAGATGCAGGCGCCGAAAAAATCTTTCGAGCGCAACAACGCGAATCTTCCACGTCGCTGGGTCTCCCTCGACAATCTCGGAACTCAGACCGAATCTCACGAGATCAATGCGTTCAACAGATCTGAAAATTTTGAGAAGAAGAAGATCGTGAAGTCCTCGAGGAAGGGCGAGAGAACCGAGGCGCTCAACAACTGCAAGCTTCAGAACAGCAACGCCAAAGCGACGGGCAACGTTCAGAAGCGTCCGTTACAGATAAACAATAATTTAAATAACGCGAACGGCTTCGGTCAGTCGGCGAGCGACAAGGTCGAGAAGAACCAGCACGCCAACAACAAAGTCAACAAGGACGAGAAGAAACCGCCCAAGGACAAGGGCACCAAACGGTTTCACGCCGAGAAGGCCCAGCAGATAAAGAAGGGTCAGAAAAATCGCAATCGCGACAACAGAGAATCTCCGGTCAAAGACTTGTGTCGTAATTTAAATAAGTACGCGAGTCGCTGGAGCAAATTTGGGCTCAAAGTCTTCTACTGGCTTCTTCATCTCATATCCGATGTCGTCAGCATGAGCACCAATCTTGTTGTGCAGTTGTGAGTATGGAAATAAAAATACCATAAAAAGATATCGTTTATTCGCTGTGCAAAAAATAATTCGTGTGAAATTTTTAAGTACTGGGCAGTGGAAGTTTTTATCCATAAACTGGTATATTAAAGTTCATGTAGAATTGTGATAAAAAATGAACATACGGTATGTTGATGTGACGCACGAGCGGCCATATAAACTGTAGAAATACCTTACTTGTAATAATTGACTATAATTTTATTATAAAAGTACTTTAAATTCAATAATTTACTTTAATTTCACTATAAAAGTCCATTAATTTTTTGTGACTGTTGCACATTAAATTTAATGTACCGGTTTTTTTTTGCATACAAATTTCCCGTCCGGTGCATTAAAAAAAAATTGTTTATCCATAAACCGGTATATTAAAGTTCATGTAGAATTGTGATAAAAAATTAAAGTACGGTATGTTGATGTGACGTACGAGCGGCCATATAAACTGTAGAAATATCTTACTTGTAATAATTGACTATAATTTTATTATAAAAATACTTTAAATCCAATAATTTACTTTAATTTCACTATAAAAGTCCATTAATTTTTTGTGACAATTGCACATTAAATTTAATGTGCCAGTTTTTTTTGCATACAAATTTCCAATCCGGTGCATTAAAAAAAAATGTTACGGTCACTCTAACACACGACTGTCTTTTAATTTGATTATTTTTTTTACATTTCAGTGGTAAATGTGTGTGGTACCACACTGTATTATACGTGAAATACTCCTGGGTCTACTTAGCGACGACATTTTCAAAAGTACAGTTCCTCAACACGATCGGCAAGCGGATAGACGACTGGTTCGGCGGCAGCAGATTCGCGTTCTGGCGGAGAATGAGATCGAAGAAGAACGAGGATAAGGACGAGCACAGGAGCTGGATGCACGGCGGACTGGAGACAAACATAGCTCTGCCGAGCACCGGCGAGGAGGCCATGAAGAGATTACTCGCTTGTAAGGGCAAAGATCCTTACAGTATACTCGGCGTAACGCCAACATGTTCGGACGACGACATTAAAAAGTATTACAAGCGACAAGCTTTCCTGGTGCATCCGGATAAAAATAGTCAACCCGGTGCCGAAGAGGCGTTCAAGATATTGGTCCACGCTTTCGACATCATAGGAGAACCGGTGAGTAAAACAGGAAAGGAAAAGAAAAAAAAATCCAAATAAATTTTATAAAAATTATCACTGATCGAAATTCTCGTCACAGGAAAGAAGAAAAGCTTTCGATCAGATGTGGCAAGTCGAGGCAGCGTGGGGCGAGATGAGCGGTCTTCTCAGCCAATTGCACAGAAAGATGGAACAAGCAGCGAATACTATAAGATGTACAAATTGCGGACTTAGGCATAAACGTGTACCGACTCAGAGACCGTGTTACGCGGCGCGGTTTTGCGCTCAGTGTAAAATCCGACACAGCGCTAAAGAAGTAAGCATATTTCGAAAGAAATGTTACGACTTATTGTTATATTACGCAAGGGCGGGACAATAATCTCTATGGATCGATCGCAGGGTGACATTTGGGCCGAGTCCCGAGTTATGGGATTTCTCTGGCACTACTACGCATGCATGGAAGGAGCCGTATACGACGTTACCGAGTGGGCGGCCTGCCAGGCCGGAAATCTCAAACACCTGCGAGCCAATACTCACAGCGTTCAGTACAGAATCGTTTCCGGACAACGGCCACCGTCTCAGACATCGGCCGGTGGTAAAAGACGACAACATAACGATCCAATTACCAGGTAATATATTTAAAAAAAAAACAGAACTGGGCAGTACTTCAAGTACCGGGTACTTGTTTGACATTTCAAGTACAAAATCCTTATTTACAATTTCAAGCACCAAGTACAAGTACTTTTTGAGTACACGCTCGCATTACGGATACTCGATAAGTAGCATGAAATCCTGCTTCTATTGAGGCGGGAGTCTCGCTGCTCCCTGACTTCGCATAAGTTCGACAACAATAAGAGAAAATTGCAAGTACTTCTTGATGGTATAAAAATCTGAAAAAATCATGTATACTAAAGGTACTGTGAAAATTTATTTTGAATAATAATAATTGCAAAATATTATTAACAAACTCATCAAAAAATTAATTGTTTAACGAATTACCCGGCAACGAAACTTTTTTTTTTTGTGAAAATGATTCGTTTATTTTTCTGAATACGTATGAATTTTTTCAGATTTTTAAGTAATCGTTGATTTTTGTTC
>JAPYZD010003278.1:0-13472 GCA_030522725.1 Ichneumoninae sp. B BG-2022a
AGCGCATCGCGTCGTCCCCGTTGGGGGAAAATAATATGTATATTATCATATATTCGCATCGATCGACAATGATTTGCGAGTATATTGAGGTGAAGAAAAAAAAATGTATATCGGTGTTATAGCGTGTAAGAACGAGGGGGAAAAATGTTTTTTTGTTTTTTTTTCTCGTTTTTTTTTTGTTTCTACAAAAATAAATAAGCTCTTTCAGAGACCGTGCTACACTTGAACGTACCGAGATATCTTTATCTCGATTGTGCCACGTTGTTTGTCAGCGTTCTTTTTTTTATTATTCTTATATAAAGAAGCCTTAGTCCCGCCTGCGCAATTGGCACTTTTCAATCCGGGGTCAATAGATTTTATTTTTTGATTTTCTTTTTTTTCTTGTCATCGATACGCCCCGGATGTATAAATTTTGAGTAGTCTCTCCCGCCGTGTTCAACTTATCCGTGCTGCGGGACAAATGAGCCCGACATATATTTTTTTAATGTTACGTAACGCGTGCGCGAGCAATTCGATCGATCGGACAAATGCATCCGTCTCTCGTCGTTGGGATCTGCGAGGCGGTCGCGAACAGACTCATTCGAACGAGCACGAGTGAACACGATAATTTTTAACAGTTTTTCTAAAATTTCATTACTGAGATTTTATCGCGCGATCGAAATTTTTTTTCTCGTCTATATCGATTTTTTTCTCGCTTTGTAAGTTAAACATTTAAAAAATAGGTTTTGACAAAACCATATTAGACATATTTTGGTTTAAGATATATATTTTTTTTTTTTTTCGAGGATCAAGGCCGTGGTGCAGATTACGAGTGCCTATTGTTACGGGGGCCATAGGCGATTGACAAATGACGAGGATGAGCCTACCTTGAGAGTCGCGATGGGCCTGGGCGGCCTCCTGGGCAGCTAGGAAGACTTCGTCCGTAGCTCCTGGGGCTCCTGCCACCGCAACGCCTCCCGCATTACTTCGATCTCCGGTCACGTGCCAGGATGCTAGGCCTGCTCGATACGAAAACAGAGAGAACGGGTGCGCTCGGATAAGTCGATGAAAAACAAATGTATACAAGTAGAAAAAAAATTAAATAAAATAAGCAAAGAAAAAAAAATTAAATAAAGTGAAGTGAGGTAAGAATGTCTCGAGCCGTTTCCGCACTGCAGAGTCAGTAAAGTATAGGACTAGACAGCAGGATAAATGCCCGAATGTTTTATCTACCAACGAGCGAAAGAAGACGAGCAAGAAAAGAGCCAAATTCTATTAGACGTTGGCGACCAAGAATTAAAAATTTTTTTAAATAAAAATAATATCTATATGCGGATCGATGATTTGGGATGTCGATCGTCGAGAGTCGTAATCGATCCGAAATAACTCGGATAATATATTTGTTTCTTTTTTTTCGATGTAACAAACAGATTAATCTATTCGGAGATCAGAAGACATTCCGTTTATTGAGTCACGAAGACGAACAATGTCCATTGGGAGACAGTTTTTTTGTATACAGGTATAACTTGGCAGATAACACGATATCTACACACATACACATACGCGCGTCGTACTGTTCTTCATATACATACATATATGTATATATATATATACGTGTACACGCGCACACACGCGCCGCACGAAACTCTTACTCAAATATGCGTTTTTATCAGCGGAGCGCAGTTTAATTAATAAGAACGATCGAAAGAATCGCTACGGGTTCATCGTTTCGGTAGTGTTAAGAGCACGAACAATACTGATCGGTGAAATTTCGAGTCTTTCTCGGGCGACCGCGAGTTTGGTTTGCGAAACCGGCGAGACGATTTGTTCGATCGAGAAAGTATCGGGCGAGAACGAGCAACGATACCTTTGACGGCAGCCACACACGTGTGCCAGAAGATTAATTACGCGGTGGAACGGGTCGTAGCGAGCGGAACGAATCGCGGACACCTAATACTGGTTTCTTAAGTCCATGTTTTTTTTAAATATATATATATATATATATATATATATATTATTAATTTTTTATGTCCAAGTAGCAGATTCAAGACTGTCTGTGCGGTACGAGGGTAGTCGGTTGCCTCCACCGTCGTCTCACGACGTTCAATTTTTTCAGATAGAACTGCAGTGTCGAACGATTTATCCCGTACATCTCCGATGCGTGAGTGGTGCTAACTCCCTGTTGCAATATTGCCTCCAGGGACATTTTAACCGAGTCTAAACTATACTTTCGGCCCTGCTTGTTGGCCAGCGACTTGAGCAACGCGCCTACGTCGACGTCCGGACGCGGACGTCTCGTGATCGGGGCCTTTTTATGACAATCGAGGAAATGCGATGCCCATTGGGCATCACCGCCGAGGCCAATATCACCGCCGACCGAATTACCACCTCTCGAAGTACGAGACCGCGATCCCGCCCCCCTACCTGCAACGAGGAAACCCAAGCTAGTGTCGGCCAAATTAGTACACGACCCGTTCAAAAACGAAACATTAAATAATATTTCGCGGAGACAACGACACTTTTTTTTTAATTATTATAATTTTTTACGGCACGAACACGAGATACGGCACGAGGTATTTTGTAACGCGAAATTATAAAATTAATTTTTATTCACGATTCCGTGTAAGCTCGATAGTAATGCGCATGTGTGTGTGGCACGCTCGTGTGTGCGTGTATGCATTTATTGTATTTTTTTCGGTCGAACCGGCGACACTGCAAGAGCCCTCTGATTTTTTTTTCTCTCGCTCTCTTTCTTTCTTTTTGTTTTCGCCGATCGCGTCCCAAAAATCATCGTCCGATAATGCAAATTATATGATCGTATTTTTATTAAAGTGATGGTACGAAATGTACGACTTACCAGGGTGTTGGGATGGATCGTGTGAAGGGCCGGCTCTGTTGTTGTCTTGTTCCATTTCATTGAGGTCGTTCATGTCATCGTCGAGCGTCAGATCTTCGACGCTCTCCTCGTTTTCCTCCAGGTACTCGGACTTTGGCTCGATCAAGCTATCGGTGGGCTCTGGTTTTTCGAGTGGCATCTGTAAAACGCAAGGGTCAATGCATTATTGTAAACTGTTCGATGCTCGAAGAAAGATAAAAGAAGAAAAAAAAAGATAATAGATCGTCGAATATACGCAAAGAATTTGACTAGATTTTTTTTTTTGTATCGAACCGTTTCCGCACTGAAGAGTCAGTTGTATATAAGGACCAGACAGTAGGATAATTGCTCGAAATTTATTCTACCAACGAGCGAAAGAAGAAAGTGCAAGCGAGAGCCAACTTCTATTAGACGCTGGAGAGAACCCGATAAAAAAAATAATAAATAAGGGGAAAAAAAATTCGCGCAGAACGCACCTGTAGCAGTTCGTCGGCAGGTTTGGTCAGCTGTTGCATTAGTGCCGACCGGCCGAGAGAGTCTGTGGAATCGGCGTGAGACTTTTCGTCCGCAACCGGAGCAACACCGAGTGACGGTACGCTCATTTGTTGTGGCATGTCACTCGAGTTTGAGGCATCGTGATTTTCAACCGAATTATCGTCACCGACGCTTCTTCTTCTGAACCTCTTTCTTTTTCTTGCGGTTGGACTTTGCGAGCCTTCCCTGCTTGGACAAACAAAAAAAAACACATTCATGAGAAACCGGAAGAGGATAAAAATTACAATTTTTTTTTTGGTTTTATGGTATTTAAAAAAATGATTTTTACCTGGAGGAGAGCCCCTTAGGTAGCTGAGGACTGGCCGAGTCTTCGGGTAGGTCACTTACGGAGCTCTGAGCCAAACTCTGTCTAGGAACTTTGCTGTTCTTTTCTATCGTGAGACCGGAAGACGCGTGTGGAATGTCCAACGACGGTGCCGTAGGCTGTGTTACGACTTTTTGTTGCTGTTGCCTCGATGACTCGCTCTTGCCGCCACCACCGCCCCCCGTTTTGCTCTCCGAGAGACCTTTTATTTGTAGAGACTCGGCCGCTTTTAGGAGTGCCGCCAATTGATCTTGGGAAATATTAACTTCTCCCCTGTACATGTAGTCCATCATGGCTTTCAGTTCTTTAAATTTTACGTCTTTCAGTATGAAGACGGGATGTTTATCGTAATGCTCGCTGAGGAGGCCCTGCGGATCATAAAAAAAAAATTCATTAGAAACATCCATCGAGACGTGCCCAAAAAGCTCACAAACACCGCGCGGATACAATAAAAGTGACCGAAAAACGAAAATACTTAATCATAGATTTTAATCAATAAAAAATCTTTAATAAAAAAAGTCGATTTTTAAAATATAATAAAAAAAAAAATCTTCGTTTCAATAGATCCGTGAGATTCGGTTAATTATCTGCAGTAAAATCCGAGGAGAGAGTGGGAAGGGGGCAGACGCAACCCCCCGCTGGTCCTCCGATCTCGCAACAGGGGAAAATCCCAGGGCGAGTGCCCTGGAAATCGGCCATCTTGCTTTCCCTGTATTGATCAGGGGGAAGCCAGGAGGGGGATTCCGTCTGGCCGCCCGAGCCCGTTGCGCGTCCGGGCAGCCGACTACGTCGTTCCAGCTCTCTCAGCGACGCCATCTTGTTTCGACATGGTCCTTCCATCCGTCTCTCTCTCGCTCTCGCAAACACTCCCTATTTGGTATTGATCTTCTAACTCTCGCCCGAGAGAGATGAACTAGACGAGGAGGTGGAAAAACGTGCCAGCAGAGAGACGCGCGGTGCCGAGAGCGAGGAGAGACGGAGGCCAACTGGAGCCCCCTTTTTCTTTGGAGCTCAGCTACGCGCATACGTGGTCGTTGCATGATTCATCGACCGGCCAATTTATTACTTTTTCAACAGAACTTTCCGGCAAATACGTGATTTCGTGACGAGGAAATTAGCTTTTAAAAATTATAATTCTTTAATTGCATGCACGAGTGTAAAAAAAAAATTGAGAACGACGATTACGATGATTTATGTTGGAACAATTATTGATAAGAAAAAAAAAAATGCTTACCTCAAAGTACGGACTGCACGCGGAGAGGACGACTTTGTGGGCCTTTAGGTACTTCCCCTCCGCGGCCAGGGTGCAGTCGACCAACGTGCCGCTCTCTAGGAGTGTGTCGAAGTTTTGTATGAGCGTGCTCTGGTGATTGTTCCACCTAAGGCAGAACTGCTGGTCGTCCTCCATGTCTTCTTCGTTCCCTCGTTTTCTGTTTGTAGATTTTTCGTTCGATGATCCGAGACGGAATGGAAAAACAAAGAAAAACGAAACTTTCTTTGAGTTACGATTCTTCAGAAAAAAAAACACGATTCGATATTATCTCCTTATTCGTCGCCTCGTTAGAGAGTACATCTGGGCGGCGATGTGGCGTTAGGCGAGCGCGTCTGTTTTATGACGCGGTGGATCGATCGCGTCTACGTTCCTTCTTTTTTTCCTTTCGAATCTCAATTCCCGTCGACCGAACGATATTTTTATTACGTGCCTCGTAACCCGTTGTGAAAAACTGTTAAACGATAACAAGGAAGCCCCGAGAAAACTACGACGGTGCGTCGTTGAATATTTTTTAAAATAAAGTAATACTTGTAGAGCGCAAAAGCTCCTCGACGATGCGGCGAAGCTTCCAAAATGGCTGTATGATGCAAGCGCGTCGGGATAGTCTGGCCTTTTCCTTTGTGCGTGTCCTCTCCTAACGGTAAAATCCGGCGCGTCCGAACCTCTACTCCTAGGTGGTGGGGATGTTGCGGGAGGACGCGCAAGCACCGCGCATGCGCACGGAGCGCACAAACCGTGGCTCGAGGCGAAGAGGGGGGATGAAAGTAGTGAAGAGGTTTCTGCGCAAGTTGCGATGCGCGACGGCAGAGACCTCGCTGGCCCCAGGAGCGGCTACGAAACCTGGCCAGGCCCGATTTTTCCAGGTCGAGAGTGGAGACAAGAACGATACTCGACCGAATGCGCGAGAAAGAAAAGTGGACGAAAAAATCGAAAAAACGCTACCCAAATTGTTTTATCTATCCAAACGGAAACGAGACTTTAATCGGGGCAGGCAAAACGCTCGCATTGAAAAATGTACACGCGAACGAGAGAACCTGATTCGGCGTTATCGCAGACGCGTGGGTGAAACGAGCGATCGATTGAAAGAGTTTCGCACGCGCAAACGCGCAAAGATCGATCAAGGGTGGCAGGCAGGCGGGCGGCGGTGACGGTTGCGCGAAAAGCCGTGAGAGGGGAAAACGGCGAAGCCGAGAAGCTACGCGAGGAGCAGCGGCGACGCGAGAGGCGAAGGAGAGCGCGTTCAATGCCTGCTCACCCGTTGCATAATCTATTTATATTATTATCTCGTCTCTCGGGAATTGCGTCACGAGATTGCAAACGCCGGTGTGTTTGCTTATGACCAACGCAAATCCCCGGAATGCAGCAACGTGTAAGACGAAAACAAATTATTGTCGGAAAATTTTTATTTCATTTCGATTCTTTCGATCTTCGCTGTACCGGTTGGCCGGCTGCGACTTATGTTTTTCTCTCTGTAGTCTCTTTTTTTCTCATTATACAATGTGCTGGCTCGAGCCTCGAAACGCGCGCAGGCACTCGTTGTCCCACCCCTGAACGAGAAACCCGGTACGACGGTTGCTTGGTTTCCCCTCTCGCCCCACCCCGCTCTGCCCCACCGTTCCCCGCCGCCTTGCCCGGCAGCAGCAACGGCTGGAAACCGCGACATCGGGGACACACTCAATATGGCGGACTTGCGAGCTCGCATCCGGACAAGATGGCGAAAAATTTACGCGTTTGTAATCCCCCCCTCCCAGACTACGATTATCGATCGGGTATGAATGTTCTACGTGAGTTATGTACAAAAACGCGTTTGTTTCCCGTGGAAAGGCCGTCCGGGCTAATACTGTGAGAAATCTCAAACGTCCACTTTCACCGGGTAACGAGAAAAAATTTAATGATAGGCTACTTTTTTTTCAAATTTAATCACGCTTATATAGTGACGCTAAGGGTTACGCTAATTATCTAATCTAATGCGCGAATCGAGAACCGCACGGCTGCGGCAAGCTGGTGTACGCGGTCGTCGTTCGGACTAACCGATCAATAACGCGCATGCAAATTTTCTTTATCTTACAGAACTTTTACGAGACAGGAAGTGAGAGAGACGGATATATGTATGAATGTATATGTGTTATATAGAATTGTGGAAGAAAACTCACCCAATACGGTGTAGTACAAAAAATGAATGCTAATATCACAGCGTTGAGGGGTCCGACGAGAGTTTGATACGACACGATAAAGATATAGAACTATACTGAAGTCCCCCCCGAGAGGCGTCTGTCTTCTTGTTGGGACTCGGGCAGAGTTGTTACCACCGCGACGTGTGCGCCTCGAGCGCTGCCCTCAACGACAATGGCGCGATGTGCCCCGCGCGCGGTTTCGTTGCGCGTCAGTTCGAGCAACGCCCGAAGCTTGGCCGTTAGAGAGCGCAGGCGGACTCCCCGGAAGAGGGCACAGACGAAAAACAAGAAAAAGCGGGCAGCCCTGTGCTGCAAGCATGCGCTTTGTACAAGTCCACTCGAAACCCGTACATCTGTCCTTATCCCTCGCGTTTCGCAGCCATACATATATACATATCTATATACACCTCTCTCTCGCGCGGGAGCTACTTGGCGTCCCGCTCGTGATTTCCGAGAGCAATTGCGATTGCGTACGAGTTATATACAACGCGGGGCGTGTAACGGGGAAAGCCGCTAGGCGCATCGATCACGGGCTGCTTGAATGGGTTTTTCCATACGCTGGACGGAGAAGCCATTTTTTTTCTCAGAATAATAATGACGTTGGATAAGTAGGATCGATAACGAGAAGCAAATAACCGAGATAATTTGCTGCAGCGATTGAATATTTGTCGAGATATTTTTCTTCGATTATATTAAAAGCGACGTTAAATAACTACGAAGCCGAGAGCAAATACGGTCTCACGTTGACTAACGCGAGATACGCGTCATAAGGAATTATGAAATGTATTGATCGAGTCTCCCGAGTCTCGACAAAGTCTGAAAAATTGTATTGGTGAGGAACGTCATTGCATGCGCGAGCGCGTAATGTCGATGTGCGAAAAAGTTATTCTAGCTCGGAGGCGTCTCTAGGAGACACGATGCGATTGAGTTATTTGGATGTACGGCGAGACTACGTTACCCGCAAGCCGGGGGACACGTACAGTAATGGCCGACGTTTCACTAACGTAGAGACAAAATGGCGATAGAGGTATCGGAAAAAGCTCGACGAACGAAAATCAAAGCTGACGCGATATCTCGTACCTCGCTCCGATCGAATTTACTTCGTAAAAGTGGGCAAGAATGTTTATCGTCGCGATTGTGCGAATGTATGTCGAGGTACGATGAATTATCGAGGAAAAAACTCACTGGTTTATCGCAGTTGAGAGTGGGGACGCGCCTTGCCACGGCTTCTGGGCACGCTCTAAGCACGACCTCGATTTTTCCCCACGAAAAACTGTGCGCCGTTCTCCGAAAAAAAACGCCACAACACCGCCCAGACAACCTTATACGACGCTTAATTAAAAATATATTTTGTCTTTTTTTCGTACTCACCTACGTTGGCACAGTCTAAATATCACAAGAGGAAAATTTTCTTAAGGAAAAACTACGCGTCCGGCTTGTCCGGTCCTCAGCGTGCACTATCCGAGCGTCGTGGGTTCTTTTTACACAATGGCCGTGCTGCTACGCGTTAACGATCGACGAGGCCCTGTGCGGCGTACGCCGGGATGAACGGAAACTATGGCCGTTGTGTGGGGAGACGCGGCGCACAAGTCGAAAATGAACCGTCTGCGCAGAGAGGGAGAGACGGTGGGAGGCCAACCGTGGAAGTGCTGGTCAGTAGCGGCGATGCCCGCCAGGGGGCCACGCTCCTTCGCTGTTTTTTTTTAACCGGCTTGTCATCAACCGGATCGACGTAGCTCGGTTGTTCGATAGTAATTGAAAAATCACGACGATAAAACAAAACTGTGCAGTGTGCTCGAATGATCGATAAGTCTCGTGCAGCGGAGGCGACGCAACGAGTCTGCATAGAAACAAACTCGACAAGCCCTATTTTCTTCTATGCCTAATAATTATTTTTATGAGGGAACTCCCGCCCTCTCGCGACGCTCCTGGCCGGCGTTCGGTGGAGCAGTCGCGACGCGTAGTTTCCGAGGTGCTGAGAGAGCGTGTATCATCGGGCACTATGGTGGGGGATCTCGCGAGGTTTTCGTTCACGGGATGTGTTCACCGCGTAGCGCAGCCGGCGGGAGAGGCGAAAGGAGCGCGCGCGGGAGAAGTGGAAAGCCGGGAAGAGAGAGCCCAAGGAAGAATCGGGGTCCACAACAAAATCGCTTAATCGCTTTGCGCCACCGTCCGCAACGCTACGGGAACGCACGCAAACGCCGAGAGATACCGGGCCCGAGCCGACCGTCTCGAGAGCCTGCTAGCAGCCCGCTACCGCCGCCATCACGGGGTGAGCCCCCGTGTGTGTCGTGTGTGTCAAAATACTGAAACCCGAGAGAGAAAGAGAGGAGGAAAGAGAGAGAAAATTTTACATGCAAACGACGAAAAAACATCTCGTTCGTCCCGAGGTTTGCGCGAAATAATCGACGAGTGACAGCTAAAGAGGGTTACACAAATATTTATTTTGCCTTACATCTGACAATTGACAGTGCGTGAGGGCGCGAAAAAACAGTTCGAAAGACACGGTAAATCGTGTGAGGAGGCGGCAAGCGAGCGGCCTCCCGCGACAATCTCGTACTATATACATACATATATATATAACGTATACATTAGTAGTACAGGGATACACAGACACGCACGTACGTGTGAGTTCGTGCGTACGCGGTTAGTTGTCTCGCGATTTTCAACGTGTTCGGAACGTTAGCGGAGAGCGCCGACATACGACGAGGAAGAGAGGAGAAAAAGCCACGGATCTCTATTTCGCTAGGACGGAGAGACGTCACGGAGGAGTCGAAGAGGATTGTTAAGGAGATAACGAAGGTGGACTTTGACAGGCGTCCTGGACTCTCAAATACCGAACGATTTGTGGGTCAGGTCATGGTAAGGTACGAGAACATCTTTGTTTATCATATTTTTTAATGCTTCTCAACGCTTCCCGAACGAAATCATCGCATCGGCGCACACATTCGTGGAAAAAAAAGAATTAAAATAACTTTTATAACTACTTTGACGTTTTTCTTCGCGACGGTGCGTTCGAGGCCCGTGAGCGTGATTCAGTCTTTACGGGTTTGACAGCTAACGCGCTGGTTTTGTTTTGATCGGTGAAACGCGCTGACTGTCCGGCGTTGCATGCGTGACGAGTCGATCCTTGAGTCAGTGACTTCGAATTTCTTTGCACTTAGTGCGATACAACGATCAATATTTAACTTGACGGATCTTATATTCGTGTTTTCACCGAAGCGTTTTACTTGTCGTGAATTTGAAAGAAATACAATAATTAGCGACCCTCGCGTCAGATCGCCGCCCGGCGCTTGTTCACCCTCGTACGTCTAGTCGCATGAATTATTCAATAGTTACATTTTCGAAAGATAGCAGCGATCGAGAATCGGGGTCAGCGGTGTGACATCCTCGCTCGCGAGCTTCCCGCGTTCGCGTTTCAAACGTAGTACGTTACGCGGACGAATATATGTGTGTTTGTGTATACGGCGGCAGAGAGACGTTTAATGTATACGAGACGAGACGCAACGCGAGGATTACGGTAGGTCACGTGCATGATTTCAACCAATACTTAATCGTGAATGAGTCTCCCGCGAGAGCGACTCTTTCGATGAGGTCCATGCCCCGCGTAACGTATATTCCTACTGCCATACACTCGTTACGTAATTCGTCACGTTGTCAACAGTTATCGGTGTGAGCACTTTGCTAGAAGATATTTTCGATTAAGGATTTCTTATATTTTTAAACAATTTTTTAGTAAAAAATTTCGTCTTAACAAATTCGCATTAATTCTGTACGAAAGGAAATACTCTTTTTAAAGCTTTTAGTAACGCGGTGCCAAGTCATATTTTCGCACCCAGATCACAGTTTTTTTTGTAATATTAATATTATACTTAATATTTGCACTTAGTACAGTTTTTTTGTAATATTAATATTAATACTTAATATTTGCACTTAGCATTTGTATTTAATATTTGTACTTAATGTTTATATTTAATATTTATACTTTCTATTGCACGTGTGATAAAAAGCAGGAACTTAATAGCTCGGCCGTTCCGCATCGCCAGCCTCGAATAAAAATTTTTGCAACCTCGCGAAAGTCCCGAAGAAATCTCAAAGTCCAAGAAGGAAAAAACCTCCGACAAATTCGTACAAAGTACGTTGCGTCGAGGGTTTCCCGTGCGCGCAGAGGCTCGTGCGATAGAATCGCGTGACGTATTTCGCTTCGCGTGTCCGAATTCGCACGTGCGTTCCTTCGCGTCTCTCAATCTCGTTCGACGTTTCGACCACCCGACGATAATTTTCTCCGTCGATCCGAGGTGACTCGCGGTGAGTTCGACGCCTATCCAGTCCCAGTTACGGATGCGCCACGGTTCCTCGTGGTGCTACTGTATCGCGGACTATCGCACGTATGCGGGTGAAGGTCATCGATGGGAAAGCGCGCTCGTGTTTATCCGACGGACGGACCGACCGACGCATCGCATTCGTACGTCATTACGAGGAACTTAAGAAAAGAAAGAACAAAAAAAAAAGAAAAACCAAAAGAAAAAAAATCATAAAATATAGTACTGAGGGTGGCGTAGGGAATTCAGTAGTCCTCGGTAATTATTCACCGGTGGGCTAGTGTGCTATATATATACATCGAACGCAGAGGGAGTAGTACCGTTAAAGCGGAACCGGAGAGAACGAGTTTAACAAGGCCCCTGAGTGTGCGCGCGAGCCCCCCTGCGCACGCACACACAGTCACTACCCACTACGACTACCGCGCGTACCAGAAAACTAATGGAAAGTTTAACGGTGAAAATTTATGCACGCCGTCCATATATACGTATACATAGAAAATAAATCGAGCACGAAAATTTTGAATGAAAGGAAGATATGAAGGAGATACGAAAAAAAGATCAGCGATTAGTCCGTGCAGAGAGAACTCTCGACGGTTTATCCCAGCCTTATTGTGTATTTTTTTTTCCTTTTCTTTCCTCGTCATTCGACTCTTTCCGTCGTAGATTTTCTCTTATGCCCCCGCGTGGCGAGAGCGGCGGATGGTTCTGGCCTATCCGCACACACACATACACACACACACACACACACACACACTGTTGTAAATTTCAACTAATACCAATAAAAGCACGGGTGCAAGAGACCAGTTGCAATGGGATGTAAAACCGTGTGTACACATAGCAGGAGAGTAGATGAACGCCGCACGATGAGAGTATGCTACGTTCGGCGGTGATAAAGAGAAATGCTGGCTAGAAAGCAGGTCTTGACTCGAATCTAGGCCAGCCACCGATGCTGCTGTTACTGGCGTTTCTGCTCGGCGATACTTGTATTATACACGTATATACACACATTCCCCACAATTTTACTGTTCCTTCTCCTTCTCGTCGCGGCCTTGCCTGTCCCTCGTCTCTGTATGCGTCCGTGTGTTTTCTGCAACGAGAACGGACATTCTCTCTCACCTCTCTTTCTCAGTCTCCGACCACGTTCTTTATTTCACACAGCCGACTCCCCGCGCCTCTCTCTTTGCGCGCTACTGTTACGCTATCGGTCTCTCCGTCGGTCTTTTGCACTCGGACGTAAGAAGTCATCGTTTACCAGTTTAAACGTTACATTTTTTTTTATACCAAATCCATAAAAATCATTGATAAATCGCCCGGACAACCGGTTCGAAGAACGGTTGGAAAAAGCTAGGGAAAGGGAGTTTTGGTACCGTAAAGTCGATCGGGTACTAAGTTTGAAAAATTGTTTGTACCCGCTTCAGCGGAAAAACGTCGATCTGGTTCAAGGAGCTCCTGCTTAATATAGAATAAAATGTATGACAACGAATTAACGGAAAAATAACTCGGTCTGCGACAATACATCAATTGGCACATTGGGCTTTGCCCGTTTTCCCTTAAACAAATAAATTAATGAAGTCATTAATTTTCAAGCATTCTTTTTCTGTAAATAATCTTTCTTCGTAAATTACATTTTTCAGTAATTACAGTTGATTCTTACGTGAATTAAGCATTGTTTAAGTCAGATCCAGCTCAATTCCCACGAGTTTCTTGTTTCAAGCGTGTGCAAAAAAAATTTGAAAACTCATTACCCGATTGACTTTACTGGACCGCAAAGTCTACCTTAATGAATGGAGATTCGTTTCTCGGCGTGAGAAGATTGACGTATTTTAGAAATTACATGAGAACCTTTTATGTATATTATATATTATATATTATATATTATATATTATATATTATATATTATATATTATATATTATATATTATATATTATATATTATATATTACATATTATATATTATATATTATATATTATATATCTAGGTGTAATATGAA
>JAPYZD010003279.1:0-25573 GCA_030522725.1 Ichneumoninae sp. B BG-2022a
TATCAATTTTATCAATTTTATCAATTTTATCAATTTTATCAATTTTATCAATTTTATCAATTTTATCAATTTTATCAATTTTATCAATTTTATCAATTTAAATTTGAACAATTATATACGACAGCACTAAAAAAGCCTCATAAAAATAAAAATCGGGTATTCCGCCCATAAAACTTCCGGAAGACCGAAAAAAATATGTCCAACATACTCAAAACCGGAAAAAAGGAAGGGCCTCTCGTTAGCGCGGCGGTTTTCAGAATTTGGAAGATTAATTCATTTCTCGTTTAACGCGAAAAAGAAGGAAACCGAAGGGGGCTTTAATTTCTCGTCCGGCGTTAATTGTGGTACGAGGGGGCAAGTCCCAAAAACGTGGTCGACCCGGTAATATATCTCGAGTTTGGCGCGAGACCGGCAGACGGTCGAATTTCGTGACGGGCCCGGTGCGACGCCAGGGCGTGGCGGTCCAAACGGTTCGGAGCACGGGCGGATAACCGTCGCGAATTTCCTTTGTCTTTCACATGTTTTTTTTTTCGGTCCATCTTATACCGATCCACTGTTGGGTTATGGGCTGCATGGAAGATCGCATCTCCGACACAGAAAATTTCTTTCAACCCCCGGGACGAAGTCAGTCGTCGTCACGCCCTCCCTTTTCCGCCGGCGCTCCTCTATCGAAAATCCGATACTCTGCCGAGAGTGTCCGAAAGAAAGTCGACCGGACCAATTTGCATGAAACCGATGAGGGCCGAACGGCCCATTGCCCACTTTCGATCCCTTTCTCGAGGTTCCCTATGTATACCTAAAACAGCCCTTACACGCCTTCCAAGCATCCCTTCCGCACTTTGTTTTTCAGATTTTTTTCTTAAAATTCACCCCCCGTTACGCCCTCACTTCCGGGTCTATCGGGAGATCGCAAACGTCGACTCTTTTTCTTTTATGCGGTAACGCTTCACTGGATTTGGTTGCATCATTTTTAAAAAATACTAAAACTTTAACCCTAAAACAGCCCTTCCAGGCATTTCTTCCGCACTTTATTTTTCAGATTTTGTTCCTTTACGCCCTTGCTTCCGGTTCTATCGGGAGATTGCAAACATCGACTTTTTCTTTTTTGCGGTGCGGTCGAGTCGACTTGGTTGCTTCTTTTTATTTACGCTAAAACCACAGGGGACAGCGCAAGCTGAACTGAGAGAAGATATTTCATTTATTCAATTAAATGTCATTCATTAATTAAATTAAATTCGAGACATTTATAAAATCTAAAAATTGTAGTTTAATCGAAGGAATCGCGAAATTGTGCACATCAAATTTTCAATTCTTCTGATGTTTGTGTGCAAAATAATGAGTGGAAATCGTTAGCGAGTCGCGTGACCCTGGTCTCCGTCTGTCTACTTCTTTTTCTTCGTAAATACCCATAGTTTTTATTATGCTCGTAAAAATGGTAACGCATGCGTTTATATCGTTATGAGGTAGGTATTTGAGATTGTTTGGGCAGATTAGCATGGAAAGTAGGGTCCCGGAGTCGTTACACAGTGAATAGGTTGGCTCGCTTACGTGCCGTACGTTCGGTGCACGCTAAAGTTTCTTGCCGAAGCTCACCGGCCGAGGAGGAAAAGAAAAAAGGAAGATCGCAATTAGTCGTCGCGTGCATGGCTCGCCGGTGCTCACACGCGTTAATGAAACGCGAGCTCCGTGTTACCGCGCTCGTGGAAAACCCCGGCGATGAACCGAGGATTCTCCCACGATAAGATTAAAGTAATCCGCTATCTTGTGGAACTCTTGACGGATCGCTCCAATTTTCGCCGCCGAGCATTCTAGTACAAATTCGTCGAATCTTCCCGGCGATCCGTCCGCGCAGCATTCGCTTTACGCAATAAAACCGTACGCAGCGAGGGGTAAAGAGAAACATAATTCTCGCTAATTCTCGCGCGAGCGCGCATTACACACTTTGTAATTGCGGAATCTCGCTCGGTGGATCTTGTGAAACGATACATAAATAATTCCGCGCCGGTATCGCCATTCCCATATCGCACGCTATACAGTAACATCGGCACGGAGAAAAACGGATTAGTATTTACCAACATTTATTTCTATGTCAACGCAATTTTTTTTATCTCTTTCGTAATTTTATTTGTATATATTTTTTAGTTATCTATTAGGATTTCTCTATGGATTTACCAGTTCATTAATTAATATCAATATTAGAAACATATAATTAATAGTAATAAGATAAATCGGGATGAGTTAACCACCCGTAATATCTTTTAACGTAATAAACGAATGGCGTCGCCTCTTGCATAGTTTTTAGTATATGTGAATACAATGCGATTGTACACAACATTTTTAAGTTGCAAGGGTCAATACGAGCACTTAATCCCTGTTTCGAGGTCGCCAGAAATTTCTCGAGCTATATTTCCAGAATTATTTTAGTTTGAAGTTTCTAAAGTTGGTTACAACAAAAAATTTTATTATGTTATGAAATGTTATAAAAAAGCTATAAAATTGTGTTATAAAAAATGTTAAACCTCCAATTTTTGTTGTTTAAAAAACCATGGCCATATCACGCTAACTTATCCTATTTATATTTCTTGAAATTTTCATTTATGTTTTTTTGATATTTGTTTTTGCGACTTTGCGATCGAATTGTCGTTTCCCAGTGCGTAGTAAACAAAAATGTACATTTGGGAACATTTTATTGTTTATTTTTTATTTATCACTTTTTTTGGATGTGAATTCTCCGTCACGCGATCGGGATTGCCGTCCTGTCTTCTCTCGAAAAATATAGCACATAGTTGTGTTGACGCGGGAGAGCGAGCTCGCACAGCTTGAGGTCGCGATAATTCCCCGATAACTTCTCGCAATTAGTCACTGCCAATTAACGGCCGCTTAAACGGAAAACAACCCGGCTCCGCGGAGTTCGCGCGTTACGTCAAGCGAGTCATCATCTTATTCGATGATTATTATATTTATTATTGGGCCCCGACGCTAAGATAACAAATTATATTCCGTCTGTGTGTGTCATAAATGAAGGCGAGCTCTTGTAATCGAGACGGTTCGCCACTCGCGATCGTCGAACATATTCTTGCAATAAAAAGTATATAATCGACGAATATTATTCGTAAAAAAAAAACATGAACCGATTGATTGACGCGTAACTCAATAAGTCAATGTGGTACGTCGTTTGAGTAATGGAAAAAAACTTATCACGCGTTTCGCGCCGAGCTCATTTATTTTTTATTTTACTTTTTTTTATGCAATAAAGACGTGTGAACGATTCGCGCGGTAAATTAAATTGCTCTTTCTCGGAGCCGTGACCCGAAACGACCCGTGTCGCTCACAATGAATAATTAATATTACTTCGATTTATTGTCTCGGACAATAACGATTATTATCATGAAAACTCACGCCAACGAAAACTATTCTGTTTCTCACGAACCGATAAACAACCTACTGCGCAATTCTAAATTTATTCCGAATCGAAGCTTTGAGAAAAAAAAAAATTTACGTAAATTCCCTCCTAGCTCATGCACTCATTTCAAATATTAATAACAATAAAACTAAAACGCGAAAAATAACAAAAATTAACAATTGTAAAAAAGTAAAAATTCTAATATATCGAAGCTAAAGGATACCTTCAGGGCTAAAGGTTCCTTTCAGCTATAAGGTGGCAGAACGGAAGAGCGAGGACATGAAGTGGAAAAAATGAGAATGGATCGTAATTCTAAATTTATTCCGAATCGAAATGTTGAGAAACCTAAAAAAGTATATCATCAAGTAAATTCCCTCCTAGTTCCTGTCCTCATTGTAAACCCTAATAACAATAAACCTACAACGCTAAAAATATTACAAAAAAAAATAATAAAAAAATAGAAAACAAAAATGTTTAATATATCCAAGCAAAAGGAACTTCCTGGCAGCCACGGGTGGTGGAGAGGAGGAGCGAGGACGTGAAGTGGAGAAAAGGGGAGTGGATCGTAGCGCGTACACAGTAGGGCACCGAGGTCTTGCAGTCTCGCAGTCTCGCTGCGCCAAAAGAGGGGGAGAAAGTAGTTAAAGGGAGCAAAGGGGAACTGACGATGGGGTGCCTCCAAGTTTTTTCATCTTCCTCCATTTGTTTCACGCGCGTTGAGCGGCGAACGCCCGGCGCGGGACGTTATAATTAGGCCGCGGCAGATAAGGCACGGTCCACTATCTCCGTCTCCCCCCCCCCTTCCCCCCTCCGGCCGACGTCGACTCGGCGAAACTCCAACAAAACAAGTTTTTGTAAATCATTAACGTATAATTTTAATTGCCAGGGGCGAGGCGGAGCGGGAAGAAGTTCCCCCGAGAGACGAGTCGGGAAATTAATTATGTTGATTGCGCTTATACGAGGCTTTCGCTTGCGCTGCTGTTCGGCGCTACCGCTCGCTGATACCCACTTACGTCGCGGACGGACTCCCCGATATTGCGAGCAATAAATGTTTACTTCGCCGAGCGAGCGCCGCGCATATTTTTGCACATCCTTTGGAACTGCTCGTTCTCTTCCTCCGCGCACACTTCGACGGAACTTGTTTTCCTTATCTCGCGAGCGTTTACTCCGGCAATTTTGTGCTATCTTGTTTTTAACAAATTGTGAGCGGCGTAGTTCAGATTATCGATAAAATTCTATCTAGCGAATTGTATTATTTTGTCGCGCGGCGGAGGACGATTGAGACATCGTGAAAGTTTCGTTGCTATTGATATTGAGACATCGTGGCAGTTTCGTTGCTATCTCGCGCGGCGATTTGCTGTACGACGCATTTCCTTGAAACATCGTAGGAAAATCATTGCTGTATAACATTTGTTAACAGGAAAATTTATTAACAAAACAATCAATTGCCTAACAAAATAAATAATAGTTTATTACTATAATAAACTATTATAATAATAGTTTAAGTATAATAAATAAATATATATATAAATAATACAGTAAAATAATATAAATAATAAAGTATAATAAATAAAAAATTAAATAAATGGATAACATAAACGATTTTCAGGAATGGCGGAAAATTTAATTACGGAATGGGGTTTGTTCGGTCCTGTGAGAAAAGAATTCGAGGCTCCGAGTTAGGGAGCTCGTTATTTCTTATCTTATTCGCTTCTCGCGAGATTTAAGCCGTTAATGTTTGGGGCACGGATCATCGAGACTGGCGCAAGGAATCTCGTAAAAATATTGGTTAAACTCGGTGTATACAAGTATCGAATTATCATGAGAAAGAGTGTTGTCATCGGATCATCGTATTATCATTCTTAACCCCTCTAGCACTCTCGAGTGCGCATACTCGAGTCTCGCCCGGCAGACTCCTTATCTCGCCCAACACCGTACATTCCCGTCTCTCTTTCGCCTCGTAACTCTCGAAGAAACGGGAAATTTTTTTTCCTCACGGTATTACAATTAATTAATGTTAAGTCTCTTTTTTTCTCGAAGGTCTCTGAAATACTCGTCGAGCCTATCGGTTATCTCGAAATTTATGGGCCTCGAACTGCTCGACTGTGCACCAGCGTGCAGTGATGAAATTTGACACTATTACGTCGTGAGCCATTTACGTCCCATAAAGAAGGACTGTTGGTGTAAAGCACCGGTTTTACTGATCTCAAAATAATCATCGGAAAATCTAAATTTTTTTACACGGCCACCGTTGGCGATTGCCACGAACTGATAAGCATCCGGCGTCCGGGATGATACAGTGAAATCTCCGTTAAACCGGCCCGGCTTTTTCGGGAGTTATCCGAGACCCATTTTTTCACTTCTTTCGAAAAGTTACTTGGGGCATGTGCAATGCAATTTAGATGGTTCTTATTAATTTGTACAAATTTGTAAATTTAGAAATAAGCAAACTGCTTGCTACAATAAGGAGGTGACTTAGGCGGTTGACTTAAGTTAATCGGTTCGAGTTAAGAGGAAAGGAAAAAAGGGTGAATATGAACCGGACCATATGTAATTAATGTACCTGGTAATTGGGATTCAACACTTTTACCCTAACCAAACCAGTTGCAACCCGGAGATTTTAGAGCGTTATATCGGGTCCTTGCCAGGAATTCACTGGACTTAATCAGAACCCGCTGTAACGCTCCAACATGTTTATTAGAAAAGCTGATAAAGATTTTCTCAAAATTCATCAAAATTCATCAAAATTCATCAAAATTCATCAAAATTCATCAAAATTCATCAAAATTCATCAAAATTCATCAAAATTCATCAAAATTCACGAGGAAACTTAAGAGGACGGTTCAGTCAAGTGAAGTTAATCGATGAAATTAGTATAAACATGTATGTACACAAATCAATGGTTGGTATTGTGGCTAGTTAACTGAAACTCGCAGTTGAATTAAATGAGGTAAAAAAAAGAGGAATCCAACTTTAGAACCAAACCCGTTGCAAGCTGCGCGAGAGGATTTCATCCGTCGGTCCTCCTCCCATGGCATTCAACGCGCAAGATGCATATAGACATGGGTACATTGTACATATTCCGAGCTCAGAACTACGGTGTACTTACTTTCCGCAGGACGAATTTTCATCTGAAAACAAACTAACGGTCCCGAAGGATTTACAAATTGGATTATGGACGAGGGACCAGAAAGGCGCGTGTAAAATAACAGTGCAAGTCCCGGTCGAGCGGCGAGTTAAGTCGCCCGCGCGTAAGTCGGGTTGTCGAGGAAGCGGCGAGTGGCTCGAACGGCCGGTTGTCTTCTGACCTGAAACCGCGACGAGAAAACTACGGTGTAAACGGATGAGCGGAGTGGGAGGAGGACCGAAAATTCGCGATCCCGCGTGGATCAAGACGCGTCAAGAAAATCGAAAGAATTAATCCCGTGGCCGGCGACACCGCCGGGAGACGTAAAACCTCTGAGACTAACCTGTTAATCCTGCCGGATTATCCCGAGATTAGATGACTCGTACCGCCCTGTCAAAACTTGTCACCAAGTCGGGAATCACGCTGGGGAATCCTCGCTTTGTCGATCGTTTTCACGGTGCTCTTTCCTCTTCTTCTGATTCCTCTCCGAGTCGAAGACTCTTATTCTGTAAGCATAAAAAGAAAATTGAAAATTATAAGCCTTTCATCGGACCTTTATCAATTGTCGGACTTCGGCACTGCATAAAGTACTTCCGTGTAATGTTAGTTATTAATATTATAAATAATAGAATTCATATTATAAATATTAAAATTTATATTGCTGCTATTGCTAAATATTACAATTACAATATTGCTATTATTAATATTATAATATTACTTTGCGACATCAAAAGATAAACTTTCACGTGGTGCAAATGTTTAATGTGTTAATTTCGCTCACTCCGTCAACGTAAAAAAATATTTTTGCAATTAATTACAAAAATTAAAGTAATATTAATTTAATTTTGTTTTCACATTTTAAATTTTTAGTGTATACGAAGCTGTATGTATAACTCGCTGTTCTTGTGCGTGTCAGTTACCGGGGGAGTGGGGACGGTGTTGTCGACAAGATACACGTACAACACGAACGTCATCGTCGTCGTCCGCCGGGGGATTCTCGCCGTATATGCCGAAAACCCTCCCTCCCGGTATCTCTCACGCTTCGCGGCTATTTCTATGGGAACAGGGTCGCCGACGTAGAGGACTGCCGTCTAATTTCCTGTCCTGAATTTCGAACGAGCGTGAATTTGCACCCTTGAGTTCGCACCAACGAAAGATCGACTCGCCGATACCGCATTGATGAGATTAAAATTGTTGGCTCGATTTACGGCTACAATAATACCGTCATAGCGTACACATGTACGCTTTTACTAGCTGTTCTCGAGTTACAAACCCTCCCTGTAATCTTCGAACTTCTTTTCCAATTCACGTATTTCGTTCATGAACTCATTTTTATGTGAAAATTACATTTTTCAAATTAATTAGGATCAGTTTCTATTAGAAAAGTTTAATTTTATCAGGACAACCCTTTCACTCACTGAGAACCTAATTTAATATCAACAAAAATTCTTCATTCATCGGTAAATAAGAGCAGCAACATTTAATTTTTTTAGTTTGCCCCGATTTCTGATTTAAAAAGTGCACCCAGAAAAAAAATTTGATTTAAATAAATATTTATTTAAATTAAGTAAATATTTTACTTAAACCAAATAAACGGTGGCCGTCAATTTGATTTTTTTTCTGGGTGTGGCAAAACGCCCGACTTCGTCACCCTCACTTTTATAAGTCCAGTTAGAAAAAAAGATATATGTATATACACATAAATCAAATGGACACTAATAATCCTCGAAACGTCGATCCACGCGACGCGGCCTATCTATTACCGTGCACCAGTGTGACGCAAGGGTCGCGGCTCTTTTGCCGTCCGCTGGTTCAGAGAGGCGTGGAAAATATCCGGGGAAGATCCTATGCGAGAAGCGCGTGGACCGTGACGACAGGACATATTCGATGGACAAGGACCCTCGTCGACAAAGAGCCCCACATACCCGTGAGCGTCCTCGGCTCCCATTATGTGATTGTTATGAATTTGCTATTAATAATAAATAAACAAACATAATAGGGAGTCGTCAAGGTGCGTTAACTCCCGGATCCATCTGGTTTCTGTAACCGATGCGCGTACGCGATGAGAAAAAAAAGTCCCCGGACTCGCTCTAAACGGTCTCCCTCTCGTTCGCACTGGCGGGAATCCCCTTGCGGCGCAGTCGGCGTGCGAATGCGCGCGCACACGCTGGAGCGAGAATACGAGACGAGGAGAATCGTCTCGATTGGTCATGAATCGGAGATGGATCTTTCCCCGCGATTGGACAAACCCCTGACAATCGAGACCCCGAGAGTTACAAATCATTCGACGAAAAGCATTTTTGGTATCCATTATGGTGTAGCTGGATGCGTTTTTTTATTATTTTTTTTATTCTTCTGTCACTGGCATGATCCAAGAGCTCGTTCCATTACTGTCCAGGGTCACGTATACTCTACCAAGTGTGTATAAAGAGCGGTTAAATTAGGACCTGTAAGTCATCCACGAGGGTACGGCTGCGTGCGCAGCTTTTTCTGCGCTCTGGCAATAAACTCACGTTTTCATCGATTTATAATGGACAGGGGGAGAAGAGTGCGCGGCACGCTGACAATTGGAACCGGGCAATAAACGTCAGTCAATCTTGACAATCGTTTCTGATACCAAAGTTTATGTCGCGTGACAATTTGCTGGGTTACGCTATTTTTTATTCCGTACCCAGAATACTCGCTCCTTACCCGACCTCGTTTGATCCAACTGTATTTTTTAACCCTTTTCAATTTTAACGCTTTAACAAGGGTCGAGGAATTTTTTTTTAAGTTCCCAGGGCATGAATTATGTTTATAGTGCTTTAGGTTAAAAATACATCGTCTCATTTTGACCCATTTTTCTCCATCAAAAATTTATCCTTCGGTTAACCTAATAATCAAACCTCCTTAAAGCCCCCACAAGTCGCAAACAAACAATTCAACCTCAACCCCTCAACATGGAGAATGCATACGGAAAGTCCCGGATAGTGCGACTACGCACTGGTATTCCCAACACCGTAAGAAGTAAGTCGTAAAGTCAAGTTTGCGATACAGGTAAACGGTTTGCGAGCTCCGTTGAGAATCCATCGTCAAAATCAGCATCAACAATAACAGCGGAGTCAGCGCTGAACGAGGTTAAGCGTAGCGCACTCTCATCCAAAATCCTCCGACTATACCCAGAAAACCTGCGGGTACAACTACAATATACCAGTGCCTTATCTCCGGTAATCCGGTTTGCGGCCAGTCCGACCCGCTGGCCCGTTAAAGCCGCGTGTTTGATATTTTAGGATTGACCGCGCTCATCGTCGCGAGGCAAACTGCCCAGCTCCGGAGATTTGCGCTCGTTTTTCCCACTTTGGCTCCGGAGCATCGCGGCGGATCTCCGGCTACGGCTGCGGCGTTGTCACCGGACGACGATAATCTCGCACTTTCGCACGCCCACACGACGAAGAAGTCTCGCGTTTATCGAGTTCCCCGCAGAAACTAAACGACTCCACAATGTGTATAAAGCAGAAAAGGAAACAAAGGGTGGAACGGCGCACCCTTTGACGATCCTGCAGGATGGCGGAGAGCGACCTAATCCGTAAACATAGTGAAACTATGGACGTTGCAGTGACAAACGAAGACCTTAAGTCCTGACCTAGCGGTAGGAAGAGAACCCTCGCCTTAGCCTCGGGCGGACATCGACCGCGCGCCAAAAACTCTCATCTTTGTCTCTTAGGTTCTCTTTTGGGTGTGCGAGTCCCTATCGAGTACTAGCGCTGTGCGCACTTTCGCATCGTCCTGGTTGTCGTCCGTTCTCGTGCGGAGACTTTTCACCTGTGAGGCCCGAAGAAGCCCGCCTGTCCTCCGCCCACCCGGGCCACCGGTATTTAAGTCCCCATTGTCAGCCATAAACGACCAGCATTATTTCCCTAAACTGTAGGCGTGGTGCAAATTTCGGAATCTGACGAATCTCCGGGGAGTTTGGACGGGAACCTCACCGATCCTGAGATGAGATGTTTCGCTGACCTGTCTCTATCTGTCCCGTAGCTCTGCGCGCTTCAACCCCGACGCGAGGATTTAAATTTGACGACCGGTGACGACGACCTACTGCGAAGAATACTTTTTACCTATTGCCGTGGCAATAGTTAGATTTCGTACCTTTAGTTGATGCTTTGCAAAGTGACGATAAGTGGAAAAAAGTGTTTCTTCCTGAAACCTGCGGTTTCTGCTCGAACGTCGGTTTACAGAAATCCTTCCGCAGTCAAGCGCTTCAGGCGATACATTAAGTGTCCAAAGACGACGTCCAATATCCTCATTCTTCCTCATAATTCCACCATAATTTCAATCTAAATCCAACGACCTACTGCGAGAATACTTTTTACCTATTACCGTGGCAACGGCGAGACTTTGTACCTTTAGTTGACGCTTTGCAGAGTGACGAAAAGTGGAAAACAGTGCTTCTTCTTGAAACCTGCGGTTTCTGCTCGAACGCCAGTTTACAGAAGTCCTTCCGCAGTCAAGCGCTTCAGGCGATACATTAAGTGTCCAAAGACGACGTCCAATATCCTCATTCTTCCTCACGATTCCACCTTAATTTCACTCTAAATCCAACGACCTACTGCGAGAATAGTTTTCACCTATTACCGTCGCAACAGCAAGACTCCGTACCCTTAGTTGACTCTTTGCCAAGCCAGTAAAAGCGAAGAAGAAAAAAGTGCTATTTCTCAAAACCTGCGGTTTCCGCTCGAACGCCCGTTTACAGTAGTCCTTCCAGAGTCAAGCGCACCAGGTGAGTCGGTGGAGGAGGCCATTAAGCGCCCAAAGATGTCATCCAGCATCCTCATTCTTCGACTCGAACTAATTCCACCTTAAATACACTCTAAATCCCTGTCGACGATTCACCCCGCTCGGGATCTCATCTCTCACCCCGGCCCCCTCCCCGTCCGGGGGTCACAAAAGCGTTGACTGAAGTTTAGGAGTCGTTTAATCTAAGCTCGAAGTGGATGCGTGAGGATTTCCCCCGGCCCGCTCCTGCGCGATATGCCGACTGCCGGTACATAAATACATAAAAGGCAGGGGAGTCCAACCGAGCGTGAAACGCCATACTAAACGGCCGACTCTCGACTCCACCACCGAAATAGTATTAAACGCACTCACACATTCATGATCCGCCGGGACGACGGAGGGGTTGGCCATCAACCCTCCGACCCATCCACGTAACGTAATATTCCTACAAACACCCAGCCCCGGGCTGGTGCCAGTCTATCTGGCTGGATTCGTGTAGGTAGCCTCGATGCATCAGGTCCACATTTGAACCTCTGATATAACCCAAACATTATACACTCCGGCTACACGCATCGGCGCTCCAGTATGTGTGCCGGAGTCTACGGCAGTGGATATAGCGTTATAACGAGAGTCGCGCAAAAAGGGGGCGCATAATGGTGCCCGTAGTCAGATAGGTGTACATAATGAGGTTACAGGGTGGAGGGGCAGAAAGATCCCATCCCGCCGAACGCATCTGCCCCATTATCCTCTGCTCTCTGCTCTGTTCTGCTGCCACTGCTACCGCTCCTCTGTCCTCCCCCCCCCC
The DNA here is from genome assembly GCA_030522725.1 of Ichneumoninae sp. B BG-2022a. Lineage (NCBI taxonomy): Eukaryota > Metazoa > Arthropoda > Insecta > Hymenoptera > Ichneumonidae > Ichneumoninae sp. B BG-2022a. The sequence goes on from JAPYZD010003279.1 coordinate 12,088, forward strand.
CCCCCCCCCCCCCCCCCCCCCCCCCCCCCCCCCCCCCCCCCCCCGCGGAGCTATATACCTACTCACTCAGGCTCTCTTGCTCTCCTCTCTTTCCCTTCCACTTTCCTCTTTCTCCCCCCGTGGACCATTAATCCTCGCTAAACGACAGCCATTTTGTATCTAAACTGGATTGCCAACTCACTAACTGGTTTTGAGGACGCTTAATAGACTACTCGGAAGCCTATTATGGCGTACCTCACGCTCGCCGTGTCATTCTAACAAACCCCCCTTTTGCTTCCAGCATCCACGTCCTCCGCACACTGCGCTTACGGTTACTACTGTGCGTGTGGATGTGTGTGTGGGCGCTTGTGTGGATCGCGGTACGAAGCACTCGAGAGAGAGAGAACTGCCCGGTGAACAGTCGGGACTCCATTGTGCGGAGATTGCACACAGTTACAGTGTATAAGTGTCGCAACGACGAGTACTACATCGCTTTGTTCCATATTGGATCGGGTGTATACCTGTATTCATGCAGGAGGGGTACTGTATCTACTTGACTTCGCATTTCTCGATGCCAGCGCCCCCCTTTCTCGATCTGTCGTACACTAGGCGTATCGCTAACGAGGAATTCATCCGAATGCAGAAGAGACGGGGTATTGAGAATTGTGTTGTTTGGGATAAGTTATGGGGCTTTTGGTTTTGGGAACCAAGTCGTGAGAAAAAATTAAACCAACTGGCCACGAATAGTGAATAAACGTACTTTTTATATCTGCTTATGCACGGGTCCATATATCGTTCAAACGAAAATATCTGTTTAGAGGTATTCATACAGTCACGTGTTTCCAGGTTTAGATTCCGAAAGGCAAAAAAATGTAAGATGACATTTTTTTTTTTGGAAAAATTCTATCGTAACGGGAGGGGAGGACGCTAATGAAGGATTCATCCAAAGCCGGAAGAGAACGAGGTATTAATAACGGTGTTATTTGAGATAAGTTATAGATTCTTTGGTTTTGGGGATCAATTCGTGAGAAAAACTAAACCAACTCGTCACCAAAAATGGAAAAAAACTGCCATTAAAAATACTTTTTTTTTATACCTGCTTATGCACACGACCACATATCGTTCAAATAATAATCTCTATTTAGCGCTATTGCAACACATCGTTTCAGTTTTAGTTTCCAAATGTCAAAAAATGTAAGATGACTTTTTTTTTTAGAAAAATTCAATCGTAACGGGAGTAGAGGACAAGGGAAGCTGATAAAATGGTACATGCCGGAAACACGGACGGTTCCATTGCCGTGCCGGTGTGCCCATGGCTTTTGGACAGTTCTAACGAGATTTGGATAAGCGGCTTGACTTTACCCCGAAACTCAAAATCCTCCTTTTCTCTGTCCTCATCCCCCGTTTTCTTCCATCCCCAGTTCCTCTCCTTTCTCCCGAGGGAAACCCGCTGACATTATCATCCGTGCGTCGCGTTTCCACTCCCACTCTGCGGATTAGTCTAATCCTAAAATATTACCAGCCCCCCTCCCGCCAGCCACGGAGACGGGCAGAATCCCGCGCAGAACTGTAGTTGGACTTTCGGCAATATATCGCGGGAGTCCGCTCCAACACACGATCGTTATTATACGCACGACATCAGCCAGGGTTGTAGCACTCAACTCTCGCTCTCATTGGCCTCCATCCTCCAATTATCTCGTTTCGTGGCCAATAGCGAATTCGTTCGCCCTCGCCGAACGACCTATCAACCCCAAAGTCCCTTCCACCCTCTTACCGACGCCGGGGCTTATGGGAGCCACCGAACTCCATTACCCAACGAGACCCCTCCGCAGTTTCTTGATATCATTATTATTTATTAATATTATTATTAAGGAACATAAAGTCTCAATGAGGATCAACTTCATTCGGTCACGCATGAGTAAGTGAAAAAAATTGGCCTCTAAAAAGATTACGTTATTACTGACTTAGGTTTTAATGATTCTTTCGAAAACTGAATTTTTTTTTCTCTATCTGGTAAGATACGAAAACACGAATACCGGAATTTCCTATATTCCGCGCCGCAGGTTGACAAGATCCATGAGTAAGTTAACAAACATTTAGTTATAGAAAGATGATGTTATTACGGACTTATATCTCTAATGACTCTTTCAAAAACCGACATGTTTTTTCTCTATCCAGTAAAATACCAAAACACGAATACAGAAATTTCCTATGATCCGCGTCGCTTGATAAGACGCATGAGTAAGTTAAAAAACATTTTGTTATAAAAAGGTGATGTTATTACGGACTTATATCTTTAATGACTCTTTCAAAAACCGACATGTTTTTTCTCTACCCAGTAAAACACGAAAACACGAATACAGAGATTTCCTATCTTCCGCGCCGATTGATAAGACGCATGAGTAAGTTAAAAACACTTTGTTATAGAAAGGTGATATTATTACTGACTTATGTTTTAATGACTCTTTCAAAAACCGACATGTTTTTTCTCTACCCAGTAAAACACGAAAACACGAATACAGAAATTTCCTATCTTCCGCGCCGCCGGTATTGTAAGACGCATGTATTCCTCACGGAACGGGCCATGATTAATGATGCCCCAGACGCGATTTCCTACAGAACATTTCCAGCACCCGGAGGATCTTGGGAGCTGAATGCATCCCGTCATCTACATAAATTAGCAATTTCCTCTCCCAGTGTAAACGTTGCTTCCTCGGTGGTGCGTAGGCCCCCCGCCTGATTTACAAGGGCCACTGCGTCATCATTACCGTCATCATCGCCACCACTGGCCCGGAATAAGCCAGCATCTGTTTCCGAGACTGTACACAAATCCCACCCGGGACTTTGCGATTGCGAAAGTCTCGGAACCTCTGGAAATGCCCGTCGACCGGGTTATCGCGAGCCATATTCGCCGTTCGATGTTCGACGAGCGATCCATATGGGGAAGAAAAACGGCGACCATGCAGCGCAGCCAACCATGCACGCCCAATCAATTCCGAAATCGCGGGCCGCTGGAGGAGCACTCGTCTATGCCGCTATATACGGGCGCATTATTCCCGGGAATTAGACAATTAGGAGTCGTCACGTTCGCGGGGACGAGAGGCAACCGGAGGAAGGGGGGGGTGGTGTGGACCAAGGGATGTCGGAGCGCGCGCACGATCACCCCCAGCATCAACCGAAGAGGTTTCATCCCTTCGTCCCACTTACCCCGCCATCCGCGGCTCCCACCAGTCTTTCCCGTCCGACGCATCCCCTCCACCCGAAACTCCCTAACCGGGGGCACAACGCGACCCCTTCGCCGGCAACCTCCGTCTCTCCTCCTCGCCCATCTTCGCCAGTTAAATCAGCAGATTTCGTCGGGCGAGAAGCGCGCGGCCACGGCAACCGCGAAAGCGTTCGAACGGAATAGGAACATCGGTAGGTACACAAGCGCACCGATAGACGGAGTGGGGGCGAGGGGTGGGGGTCGGGAGTGGGGGAAGACACCAGAGTCATCGTTCCACGGTGGTTCGAAATCCGGCCGCGGGTGAGCCGATTGGCCGGGGCGGATCGGCGGGAACGCCCATTATCGAAACGCCCGTTTGCCCGTTGCGAGCGTTCGCATTGGTCGCCGGGATTCCCCGGTTTTGCCCGCTGGAAACTCGGTACCGGCGAGGTTCGCGGGGGCGTCGCGCGTCGCCGAGCGGGTCAGGCTTTCCGCTCCCGGCGGCGGTGAGCTGGTAATCAGTGCCGTTTCCGCGGCAGCAGCGGCCACCACGCGACCAACCGTTTCGAAAATCCGCGTTCTCACTCGCACAATCGGCAGCCTATCTTTAACTATTTGTAATCCCCCACTTGTTCTCCGGCTCGGTACCGCGATCGCCGCACAGAAAGCTGCCACTGCCTTTATCGTCGGATTTATTTACCTCACTCTGTTTTTGTTTCCGCAAGTGCGTGTGCTCGAGAGTGCGCTCGTGTGCCGCAAATTGTCGTCGGTGTTTTCATCGGCGGGTTCGCGCCGGGGTATGAGATGCAAATTTTGCCGGAAGCTGCGGCACATTCCGCCGGTAATCCGCTAGGGTAGATCGGGCGAGGGATGCAACAGTGTATCGCGGAGTGCGACGATAGTTTCGATCTTCCGTCAACGAGTCCAACGTAGTGCAACGGGCGAAACTGTGAAACCAGCCGGGAATAATCATGAGAACGAGGAGGAGGGTCGAATCATCGAGATCAACGATCGCCGATATGTTGGCAGAGTTTATTGTGTTGATGTGATGACAATAGTTCGCGTTGCAGACACTGAGATAACGAGGAGTTTTGAGTACCGACGGGGATGATCGGGAGCCAAGGAAACCGGAAGTCGTGATCGTTTCGGCCCAACGAACGTCATCGAGATCGCGAAGAGGGTGAAGACGATTGCGCCAAAAGTGGACAAGATCAACGGGCGGAAGAGCGGTGGAGTCGGGGTCGGCAAGATCGGACGACGATCGAATGCGGTTGGATCGGTGCGGGGGTGGCGTTCGTCAGTTGAGGAAGAGGAAGCCCCGCCGAGGGCCTCGTCCTCAGATCGGCGAGTCCCGATGAGCAACGCCGCCGGCGAGACGGGAGTAGCGATCCAGCAGGCGATGCACCAGGCCGGTACCGGAAGCGGCGTCGGGGTCGGAGGCGGCTTGTCCGAGGACGCCGACATGGCAAGCCCGACCTCCGCCTCGGCGAGTCTGAAGCCCCGCAGCGGGAAGATTAGCTTCAGCGTCGATTCGCTGCTGAGCAGCACGAAGAAGTCCCCGGTGAACTTCGCGCGGAGAGCGTCGGCCGCCGGCAACGAGTGCACCAACAACTCCGAGCACAACGATCGAATAATGCTCGAGACGTCGGACAAGAACTGCGCCGGTTTGGAGATGGAGGCGAGATACAGGGAGTTCATAATGGAGCAGCAGAGACTGCAGAGCAGGGAGCTCCTAGCGAGACTGAGTCCTCACGGGCTGAACGCCTTCGCGGCGAGTCATCACGCCCAGCAGCAGCAGCAGCAGTCGGCGAGCGAGCGATTGAATCAAACGGCCAACGACAGACATCACCATCATCATCATCAGGAGCTCATAACGGTCAAAGACTTCTCGAGATCGTCGGTCAGCAACGACAAGTCCTCGTCGCCCATAAGGATGGAAACGGAGAACGACAGGGAGCGGGACCAGCAGAGACAGGACGATCGACTGGTGGGTTGCGGCTCGCCGAAGATCAGGATGAACGAGCTTCGTTCGAGGGATCGCGAGCACCCTCAGAATCATCGGCAGGACGACGACAGGATCGGTCAGAATCGCTCGGTGTCGCCGATCCGTCGGGAATTCGACGAGAGGAGCGACTCCGAGGCCAACAGATCGGTCGAGGGCGACGGCTGCACGTCGAACGATCATCTCGACGACGATCAGGACGTCAGGAGCGTCAGCCAGTCCGAGGACCTCAACGTCATGGACTCGGACTGCGAACTCGAGAGGGAGCTCGACTCGTCCTCACAGGAGAAGGAGAAGTCGAGCCCGGTAGTGCCTCAACCGATTCATCCTGGGGTCCAGAGGCCCTCCGGTCCTTACCTCGGCGGACCCGGCGGCGCTGGATGGAATCCCGCGGGATTTCCGCATTCCTTGGCCGGATTCGCGTGGCTGCCCCCACCACCGCATCCGCACAATCCTCACGGACACCTCTACACACCTCATGGCGGACCCACCAGTCCAAACGGTGCGTTGTACTGCACTCATTAACGCCCCATTAATGCTCGTACGTGAACTTAATGGGTGGCGCACATGCGGGCAATAACGCTTGTTACGAACTACACAAACGCGTGTCAATCTTCCATCAAAATCTAGGGCTGGTTTTCGCTGTAACTGTTCACTCCGCTTCGCTCTTCACGCTTTCCTCGCTTCACACTTCGTGGCTTTCGCGCTACTTGGACGAAGTTGGAAGCCAAGTGCACGGAAGCCACTTTAGAAGCGCGGAGGAAATTTGATCAGTCATGTTATTTTTTGTTATTTTATTAAAAGGTCAGATGTTCCCGATCGCAGCTTTTTTGCAAGAATTTGGATGTAGATGAATCGCACGTTTTCCAATCTGGCGATTTACTATTCGTGGCAAAAGTACCATTAACGCGAATAAATGGTGTTGAAGCCTCCGTGCAAAAGCCGACAAGTGCACGACCAGTTTTGCAACACTCTATTCGCGATAATTAAAGGGCAAATTTTTCTCCCAGTCTCTTATCGCAGCCGCGGATACAATCAGACATAAAAATCACAAAAAAGCAAAATCTTTATTAATTCCTAATAAATAGGTATCATTTATGAAAACGATGGCAATAAATTTCGCTGGTGGACAAACCGGTGGCCCCCGAGGCTTAAGCTCTGGATTCAATTTAACGCGAGCTTTGACTGCCGGCGGCAATTTAATCCCCGCGGATGTGTACGATAGGAATCGACGGAGAGACCGGGAGCGTCAAAGCTCGGGGATGCGACGCTTCCGACGCCCACTGGGGACCGAATGGCGCGGGCACGCTTCTTCCCAATCAATTTCGATCGTTCCGATACGGCGTGTACGCAACGCAGCCTCCTAATGTTATTCAGGTTTATAACTCAAATCGTTGGAGCCCCGTGCGTGCACAAAAAGATATGCACATTAGTTTTTGACCGGCGAGAGGCTCGAGTCATCCCTAAGTGAGATATCTCGGGTTCCGCCGGTTATCGATGACCGTAATTCCCCGTGTAATTACCGTGAGTCCGCTGACCGTTAATACTCGACTTCATTTAATTCGCAGACGTTGCGTACCCACGCCTAATTGATGCGAGTGATTCGAGCGAGCGGCGCTTCGTTTGCACACGGTTTGTACACACATCGACCGACACATGTGTCGTGCACGTATGTGCACATGTGTGTACATACGGTCGTGTATTATTACGCTCGCGCCGGGCTATATAATACTACATGGCCAGTCGATGAAACGTGTCGCGGGCATCAACTGCCCCCTCGAATTAGATAAGCCGTCGCTGATAAGGCGAGCTCTTCGTTCGAGCTCTATTTATTTTATCCGCGAGAATGATTATTGCCTTGGCAATCGTGTTTCGACGAAGCTACTCGCCGAGTCAGTTTATTGCGATGGCTAAACTGGACGATCCCTCGATTGCCCTGTAACGGAAACGATTCGCTCGGACGTTTGTTAATTACTGTAATCAAACTTCGAGAGGCTCCGCATGTGGGGGTATTCGTATTGTATTATACGCAGGGTTATTTTTTTAATTACTTCTTTTATGTACTCGGGCTTCTTAATTATCGGACGATAATCGCGGAAATTAGACGCCGGTGTTAATTAACGTTATCTGGGGTACACTGGTGGGAGGCAATGACACTTTTATTCCGGATTTGATATTTGGAACAAAAATAAAAAAATCTGGTTTTATATTCAGCTTGTGAAGATTAATTCTTTAATTGGAGCTGGGGAAAAAGGTACTTTGCTTCAATTAACGTCTCCGCGGAAAATTATATTTGCGACAGTTAAATGGCGAAATCCCTCTAAAACCAAATTATAATTAAATATAAAGATGTGCATCAAATTTTTATTAAAAAAAAAGTATCTGGACAATTTAATGAGAAATAATTTTTTTTTCATTGGCCAGTGAAGGGATATTATCGCAAAAGGATCGTTCAACTTAACCCATTGACAATCAATAAATCGTTTCGCGATTTTTCTAATCCCTGCAAATCAGACTGCGTTTTTCACTCCATAATATCACGAATTATTATTTGTCAATTATTATCGTGAATAATAATTGAATAATAAAGTATTAACGGGCCTTGGGTCTCGGGTGGAAAAACAGCAAAAAACCAGTTAAACAGTGAACATGCGAAGGTGAATGAGAAATAATTGTTTTTTGTTTTCACTGACCATTAACGCATTATTATCGGATTGCTGCTATCCCGCCTGAGCAGGATCGTTCAACTCAATCCCACCGACAAACAATAAATCTCATCCCGATTTTTAATCCCCACGAATCATCAGAGTGCCTTTTTAATTCCACAACCTCACGAATTATTATTTGTCAATTATTATCGCGAATGACAATACACGAATCAAAATAGTTCTGTTTCTCTATCAAAATTTAGATCGTTAACAATTTATTGTTGTGGCAGAAAAAATATTTGGTTGCCACAACAAAATATTTTGTTGTCCCTATGTTAACCCGATAAATCAGTTACGGTAACAAAATTCTTGTTGTGCCAACAATTTTTTTTTCTCCGTGTTAAAAAAGTGTTTGCGGGCTTCGCATCTCGGGTGGAAAAACAGGAAAAAAACAGAAGCTTTCAGCGAAGCCGAGAAACAAAAGGTGGACGGAGGAGCGAGAGGACTCGAAACGAGAAACTCGCGCCATTTCCGAGAAAGAAATCTCTGGCCATTACGGGACTCTCTCGTGCGGCGGCGCGGGATATCTCGGAGCGTGCGAGAGAGTCTCTCCCTCTCGGAGATGGAACTCTCGCGGACGGAAGAGGCTGTGAACCCGTCGAGAGATCCGCGCCGCGAGAGTATCCGCGGAGGTGCGCTGGACAGCCGCGGGATCGGCATCGGCTATCGCTCTCCATGCCGGACCGGCCGGGATGCTGCGGAGAGTGCGGAACCGTCCCCGGCTCTTCGATATTGCGCGCACCTCCGCTCTGCGCGATCCACCGGTTCGCCATCGTTGTGTCCTCCGCGACTTCTCGTCGTCGTGGTCGTCGTACCGAACACCCGGATCCCCCCCACCCCTCCCCCCAGATAGAGTCATTCATAACTCGGAGCATCCATAATGCATTCACGATTCACGCAAAAAGTCCTGTAAAGTCCCCCCCCCCCCCTGTGTTAGTTTCGTTCGACACATGCACCGCATCACTGCCGGACTTTCTATGTCTTTGCATTTTATTTTTGTTTATATACATATAGATTTATATACATATAGATATATGTGTGGATGGCTGAGAAACAGAAGGGCGTATCACGCAACATTTACCATGTAAAACAATGCGAGATATGCCCTTTTGTTTCTTACCAATCGATAAATAGATACATCTAATATCTATACGTAATAATAAAGTTCATGTCCGTTGGATACTCATACTGATACTCACAGATATACTCACGGATATACTCATGGATGTACTCACGGACATACTCACGGATATACTCATGGATGTACTCACGGACATACTCACCGATATACTCATGGATGTACTCATGGATATACTCACCGATATACTTACAGATATACTCATGGATATACACACGGATATACTCATAGATACTTTTACGGATTCTCACAGTTACTCACAGATACTTACGAATACTCACACAGGTACTGCGAACGCGCGAGCCAACATGACTGCTATTATATATGTATATATACGTCTTTAACCAAATAAGTAGTTGTCAGGATTCTCTCTCCTGCCATCCTTTCGCTTCTGCCTTGGATCGGTTCGCGTTTTGATTTATCCAAAGTCGTCGAGCCTCGCGGAATCGACTCGCGGTGTTTACCCCCTCATCATCATGCGGGGGGGCGGGGAGCGAGGGGGAAGATCGGCTGCAGTTGTACCAGCGTGAGAAGCGATGTAATTAAATTGAATTTACATCGATCTCGAATGCTGCGAGCGTTCCTCCGCAGCCAGAAACGAACGGGTATATAGATTGATCGCGTGAATTTTGTTGAGGATTCGATTCCGCGAACGCAGCCGCACGGCGAAGAGACGGATCGAACCGAGTCGAGAAAAAAAAATGCGTGGCGGAGAGCGAATCAAACGGGGAAACTTGCCGGCCGGCTGAACCGTACCGAGATGTACCGTCAATTGAATGGGCTCTTTATATCGAACAAATACAAATTACCGGACAGAACGCAAACCGATCGAGAGCTTCCTCGAGCTACCTGCCGATACGCTGACCGTTAGGAATGTATCAGCATTTTTTTTTTTTTTTAATGTCCCATTAATCACGGCAAGTGTATCCTGACGATTAGGATAGATCGCCAGTGTCATCGAGGGAACCTCCGGAAGATCGCTCCGCACGGGTTTCCGTAGATCGGTAGATCGATCACCCGTTCGTGAGAAATGCTCCCGCAAAGCTCCTCTGAGTACGGACCAAAAAAATTGAAAATGGCCTAAAATTAAAACGGTTCGACCGATTTTCGCGAAATTTTAATGGGATCATCGGGTTATGATATTCTATCTGTGTACTCATTTTTAGCCCGACAGCTGAAAAATTGGGAGCGCTACAGCGCGTACAGACATTTTCGAAGAAATAAAAAATGGCGTACAAAAAAAACGACTGAACATTTTTTGACGAAATTTGGCAGAAACATTGAATATTAATCACACAAGCTGTGTGCAAAATTTCAGCCTGATCGGTGGAGGCGTTCCCGAGATATAGCCATTTGAATTTTTCGCGTCTGATTCACGCACACGCACACACATACATCCGGACATTTTTTCCAAATGTGATTTTTCGATGTTTTGGAACATTCTGAACACGTTTTCATTAAAATCTCGAATTTTTTTTTTTCATCATCACAAAGCTTCCCCTATGAGGAAGCAAAAATAAAAACACAAAAAAATTGAATTCGCAAGGTTGATCGCGGTTGCTCGGCAAAGTCTGAAAACCGATCGCCGGTTTATCGAGATGTCGGGCTATTAACACTCGACCGACGGAACCGCGACATGCGACCGATTATCTTTGCCATTTTATGCGTTTCTCCGACGCTTCCGATGGAAGTCTCTCGGTGTCACGAAAATTACGAGCTCTAAAGTCGTTTGTAATCCCGGCGGATGGTCCACGGTGGGAAAGATGGATAGAGGATGAGCCGAGGCGGCGCTCGGGTTTCTGGGTCCGGTCGTCATATACGTGTACGTATACATATATATATATACAAAACCGAGAATAAATTAACAGGAGAACGTCGCTCCGCACGCGCGTTCTTCCGCCGGTCCGGTGCAGCGTCTTCCCAATGCCTTTAGGCGCACACAAACGTCTCGGGAAATCTTGGGGACGATTTATCATTTCGGTCGGCGTAATTGCCCGGATCGTGAGATCATCGCGCTTGTTACGCGGTATATTGTAATATCGAGCGTGTCTCGGCGGTTCGATATTTCCGAGGATTATTAGGCTTGGCACGTGTCACGCGTTAACGGAAAGTACCGATGCTGCGCGTTAGCGGTACACAAGGTAATAAATTTTAAGGGGCTTAAAGAGGCTGCCAAGGAACGCGTACATCGGACGTTTCGTTACCGTTCGTTGGGCGGAAAGAAAACATTGACGCAGTTTTGGCAGAGATTAATCGCAATGGTTGCTCGAGCGGATATCTCGCGCACCTGTTGACCCGTCAATCATCTTTCGAGTTATGGACATCGATGCTTTGTGCAGGGAAATATCTGGACGAAGGAAGTTCGATCTGGGTTAGGAAACGCTGTTCACGGTCTTGAGATACTTACAAAATTACCGCGGTCGGTAACAAAAACTGTAACTAACTTTTTTCACCGATCTTCGATGATCTAAAACCAATTCTTACATTATTCTGAATTGATATCCATGTGTCGTGAGACTTTGCTTTTAACCGGAAACACTTGGCAAGCGTGCCAAAAATCAGTTACAGTTTTTGTTATGGACTGGAAGTTACCCGGTTGGTAACTTGGGATTTTTTTTTCTTTAAATTTTGAATCGGACAGACGTAAACTACTTATTTGGTTGAAAAATGGAAGCGAATGAGCAGAGTTGCTCGGTACAGATGAACCCAAGTATGCAGCAAGTGCATTAAAGCGTTCCGATCGATTTCTCCGATTTAGGGAATTTTCGAATCGCTTCCTCCATTCGCGCGACATTCCACATAAGAGATATGTTTTTTTTTTTAACCGTCGAGTAGTTTATTTTTCATTATAGCAGTTACCGGCTCGACGGATGCCGGTTCGAGCCAAAGGAGAGCGACGAAAGTGCCCGGGGGCGAGATCGAGCGCGGCGCGCGTTGCGAGACGCTCGTCGCCCGGCAAAGATCGACTTCTCGCGTGTGAAAATACAATTTGTCTACTGTACCTCGTTCCCGTGTACGCCTCGCGTTCGCACGTTGAAAATCTTTGATATTCAGCGCACGAACGTTTGCGCGTATAGCGACGTCTTCGCTATGTGTGCGGCTACGTGCGTATCGCTACTGATACGGCGCGTCCGAGTATTATACACTAGAATAAAAGGAGCGCTGAAAAAGGCTCGGAGCGAGCGCGACTCGCGGTGCAACTGCAACGGCGCGGAGCGATGCTGCGGCGATGCAGCTTCGTTCTGCCAGTTTTGTAAAACACGTGTAAAATACGTACGGAGCGTAACGCGGAATAGCGCAAAAAAGTTGTAGTTTAAAATGCACTTTTGCGATCGACGATCAGCGCCAAAAGTTGTGGACTAAAAAATCCAAATTGATCGACGATTCGAGGTATTGCGTGCTAAAGTGAGTGCTACATTTTTACAATTGTTTGCCCAAAATTGTATGGTAATGGAGGTTGGTTTTTATGATTGCATGCGCGCTCGACTGAAAGAAATATCAATCACGACGGTCTTGCAAGAACATCAACTGGTTAATGCAAATTTCCATGACAGCAGTTTTTGTTGGGTTTTTTCAAAGTAAAATCCGTATTTTTTGACCGTTTTTGACGTAAGACGACTCATTTTGTTTCTTTAACGTTGCTCTACGAATTCACAAAGTAGATTTTTTTTGCAGGTTTTGACCGTGGATTTTAGGGTGAATTTTCTCCCATCAACAAACTGCTGTAATTTTTAAATTACCAAAACAATTCTAAAAAATCTGCTCGGTGAATTCGTAGAGCGACGTTTTAGGAACAAAATGCGCCGTGGCACATTAAAATTGGTTGAAAAATAAGGTTTCTTCTTTGAAAAAAACTAAACCAAAACGTGTCGTCATGATAATTTGCATTTATCAGTTTATGTATTTGCAAAAACATACTTTTTGCAATAACACAAATCGAAATCCGTTACTGTTAATAAATGCACAAAATTTTGGATAAAAATATTGAAAATTTGGCATCGTTTGCATTAAAAGAACACTCTCGACACTCATACAGAAATGTGTGAAAAAAACGTACTGGTTGGAACTATGACAATTACTGTTGACAATTAATATGAATAATACAATTAATATTCTTGACGATAACAAAAATTGTAAAAAAAAATTTGCTAAAAAAATATCTCTCCTGATATTTCGAAAAAAACGGATTTCCCGGTACCGTGCACGATCCAATAAAGAGCGGAACGCCGGAATCGTTTATGCGAGACGCAACCCCCGTGTAATTTGTATCCCGGATGAATCTCGCAACCGGATCGTCGTACGGTCGTCGTCGTGCGGACAGCGCTGTGCACCGGCCGATCGACGACGACGTTTCTCCCGCGCGCGTCGTCTCTCCTTCGACCGGGAGAACGCTCGCGGGTAATTAACGGGAATTAATTAGCCTTCGGTAAAAAAAAAAAAACACAGAAAGAAAA
>JAPYZD010003280.1:0-17293 GCA_030522725.1 Ichneumoninae sp. B BG-2022a
TACTTTTTTAATTGCTGCTTCTTTGCAATTTATGAAAATAGGATGGCCATATTCCAGTATTGGTCTACATATCGATTTGTACATTTTTGTTAAGTGTTTCATGTGTATATCGCGGTGGGTGAAAGTGATTCTTCTAAAGTGTGAGGCTCTTTGTGGAAAAATTATTAATTGCAATGGATTTGCAAAAATAGTAACTGGTTTGTACTATTTTTCGAAAAGGTATATGTTCGTTCGGTTCTCTCAAAGAATAATCCGCAATTTTTTCTCGTTTCTGATTAATACGCCTCATTCTATTCTTTGAAATATGGTCTACGAATTCACCGTCTAGACATTCGATAGTATTTTCAGTTTCGAAATGACAACCTTTTGTTCGTCCATCGACGAAGTTCCTTCATGATCAAACAGCTGTCCTCTTTAAACTGATAATAGTATCGAATATGCGATAGTGAATTTGTAGAGCCTCGTTCAAGGAAGAGACTGAGAATACATCAAAATCGACTGAAAATTGCGGATTATTCTTGGAAAAAATTAGCACAAACGAGTTATTAATTTTGCAAATCTATTGCAATTAATGCTTTTCTAAGTCACGGGCATGTGCTGTAATACAAATAACCAACCACTATAACCATCCATCTATATAATCAATAGACGCGTAAAAGTTGTACAAGCGACATTAAAAATGTAGCATTCATCTGAGTAGTGTGAAGCGTTCCAGCCTCCTTAACGATTCCTTGGTGAAGGTGCGGTTCCCTGCGCTCAAACTGGTACAAAAGTAATAGAATGTCGTACGAAAGATTCGGAGGGAAATCATGCAGTCATGCAGAGACTTCGAGGCGTAGTTCCTGAGCTCTTGACGGCGCGGAAAAAATTTATGATTATTCGTCGCATCTTCTGCGTAAATCTTGACTGGAAGCCGCGAGCAGTTTCTCCCGTAAAAGATGGGAGATTATAAAGCGAATTCGATTTCGTCGCCGTGGTAAGAGGAGCCCTTGTCGTCGTCGTCGAAGGGAAAAGTTGGTACGATGACGACGAGGCAGACGATATCGACGTCGACGTCGCGCCAACTGAAGTAAGAAACTGCTATACACATCGCGTCTCGATGTCCATGGAGCCATCGACGTTTCGGACCGTGAAAGAGAAGAATCGAGTGGGAAGGGCGCAAAGACATTGGAAAACCCCGAGAGAGTAATGGAAGGATCGCACCTACGGCGAAATGTGCCCTCCCACGAACGCTTGGACCTTGTTAACGCGAGGTTTCGAGATTCGATTAGGCTTATCCTCCGAGAGTTGATTACCACGCTCCGTTTCACCGCGTTGTCCTTTAACAGGAGATCCTCGTTCATACAGGATATAATGCTTAAAACAGATATCACCCCTTGCCCATCCACCAAAACACCCTCGCAATACCCGAACAAGAGGATGATACAGTTTCGTGGTTATCAGTAAGCGTATAAACGAAAGCCACCACGGTAATTTTGTCTCTCTTTATCATTTTGCGGGGCGCATGTATGCACGGCGACTGCACGAATGACTTTTTCTTTTTTTTATCTTCGATGGTTTATTAGCTTATCCGTGATTGTGACACGGAAAGGGGTGGGCGGATGGCAATCAACTCCGTCGGACATGAGCGTTTTGCTCATCGTGCGCACAATGCGACTCGTTTTAATTTAAACGCAGCTTACATTGTTCACGTACAACGTATGCCCATCGGCACGGTTATCCGAAGCTGATAGTGCAACAATGACAACGAGGAGCGTATTCAAACTGCATAATGGCACCACCTGACTTTCCAACCCTTTTTTTCATTTTTTCTCGTTTATTTCTCCTATATTCTCCGCTCATCTGCCATATTATCTCGTTCTCCGTTCGCGGTCTATCTGTCCCAACCCAGATCCAGCTCAATTTTGTACTAAGCTCTCAACGAACCGGTCACTCCGCTGCTCTAGCATTATCGTGCTTCCACATGGTTCATACTTTTTGTTCGGCTCTTTTCATGCATCATCCTGACCGTTTCTCCATCCGCTCCCGATCGACGGATCGTTCGGTTCTCCTCGTCCCGTCTGCTCCAGTTTATTTCATTTCAACGCTGATGTCGTCTGCTTTTGTAATAACTCTCCGGACGGCCAATTTTATGATCTATCGATGCAGACTCTGCAGGTAAAAAAATTATGTTGAAAAAAATTTCAACTAAAAGCTTCTTCCGGATAATCTACGATGAAAGGTAGTAACGGGCTCGGTATTTTCCAAGGCATCGATTTTTCAATTTTGATCGCCGATTTCATCGATTGTTCCAATCAATTCTCTCTTCGGTTTATAAAAAACTGCCTCAGCATTTGTTTTTACTCCTGCAGCTCTAATAAAAAATACGGTTGCATCGATTAAAGATTCCGACATTCAAATAGATATCTTGGTTTTTTCAGCTAAAAGCTCGATTAGTTCAAACATTTTTATGACTTCACTAAAATATTTTAGAGGCATTGAAAAATTTTTTTTTCCCAACTAAATGTTAACTTGAACGTCCCATGCCGAATCGTTAGTTAATTCTAAAGCGTTTTTTCATAAGTAAGGATGGTATATTTACTACCCTTACTGATAAAAAAAACTGAGCATTAGTGCCCAGACGGGATCGGCTTTCTTATTAAATCCTCGAAAGGTCCGTAGAAAATGCAATTACATCGTCCGCGATGACCTCTCAAGTTCGAGATCAATGCCTCGGCTCGTATATCGCGACCGAGAGTAACGCGCCTCTGGCAGCCAAGAAACATAACGTAAGGAGAAAGTATAGTCGGACTGGCCATGGAAGCCGAGACATGCGAAGAGATACACGAGCATACACACAGAGCGCAAGGGAGTGGTTGCATATTATAAGATAGGTACTCGTTACGTCGCCTCGTACGAGAGGCGAGTGTATTTATAGGATTCGTTGATAATTTAAGAGCGACTACTTTCATTCACCGCGCCTGCAGGCCCCGTCGGGGCATTGGCCAGGTCCGGCCAACACTTGTACATTGTATGTCCGTACACGATCGCAGATCAGTCAAAGTGTGCTGCAGAAAATCGTCCCACACACATTCGTCTTCTCGAAGCCACGGCTATTCGAGATCAAGGACTCGGCCTCCCACAGCTGGAATGCTCCAATGCATTTGTCTGTTATTTAATGCAGTCTCGCAACACGGTTGTATCGTAACAGTCTACTTGATGTTTCGCTGCGTTCATTAATACGTTTGGGAAAATAAAAAATAAAACTAAACAACACGGTTTTCGAATAAAATAAAAAAGAACTCGTCCTTTTTGTATCCCTCCGGCAGACAAATCCAGTTTGTTAAGCTCACGCCGCTGTCGCGCCACCTTCTATTCGATTTACCCTGCGTTTTATTGCCGTACGCTTGAGAAACTATCGATTATCCGTCTCAAATAATGCGATACAATCTACACCGCTCGGTGAGGGATAGAGTAAGAAAATGAATTGAAAGCAAACGAGGGGGCGAAAGAGGAAGGCATTCGGAAACTCCGAAGTGAAATATCCTTTGGCGATTTGCGCCACAGGCCAGACCTCAGCAGACAGCCACCATCCGATACTACAGCCGATAGTGTGTACTCGAATTCTAACGTTTCTATCTCACTGACTGAATCGAATGAATCGGCTTATTTGCCGAAGCTATTCGCGATAGGAATTGCAGTCTTTATCAGCCTTGCCTGCCATTTACGTTCACCTATCAATCGCTCGTTCCTTCTGCTTTTCAACTTCGTGAATGACTTCCTCTAATGCTACCGTACGCGGAAAAGTTTTCTCGCGGTTGGCTGTACGTTTCTACATGTATTTTCTTGATACTGCGAAAGCAACTCCGCCGCATGTGCCTCCCAGTCATTGCCTAAGCAACGTGGAGCAAATACCCTATGGCGTTAACTGTTATGTTCCTATCCAAATGCTTATGCACCGTTTGAATGGATCGATTACGTTTATCACACTCTGAAAACGAGCGCGTTGTTTCAACACGCTTTAGGCGTTTAAATCGTGTAGATCACTTTTCACATGCTTCATGGTGTGTTGATTCTAAACACCTGTCGAAGCGTATAAATTTTACACGCTTTGCCGACTATTAAGTCGAAAGAAGATTCCGTCGTTACCGACATTAATTTTAATTGTCTGTTGTTGCTGGTAGATAAAGCAAATGCATAGTCTTCTACAAATCGCACTTCGAGAGATATTTGGAAGAAAAGACCGTGGTCGTTAAATTTTCTCGTGGTAAACATAATTTCCAGTCGAATGCCTTTTTCGCCAATCAGTTATATTGCGATAATCCAGGAAAGAAGACGAGGGGGGCGAACCATGGAGAATAGCTATATAGTAATACAGCGCGGTACTTATACAATGGAGTTTGCGTTTTACGAGAAAATGCCCGACCAAATGGGATCGAAAGATAGAGATATGTATAGACAAATAGTATATAGAAAGAGAAAGCGTTGGGAGCGAGGTGGGACTTCGTGGGCGCGAATGATCGTCGATTTCGTTCATCCTGAGGGGAATGAGGAGCTCTCGGTTCGTTCCAATATCCTCTCGGCTGTCCGCGATCAATAACCAATCAAAATCTTAATGGTAAGTTCGATGTGGGTTTATCGTTTGAAATGAGGACGTGCTCGTAGCAGCGAGAAGGACCTCCCGGGCAGAGTGTATATATAGCACCGCTGGCGGTGCGCCTTGGTGTTCGAGAGCCTGTCTAAACACTCAAAGGGGTTTAATTAAAAGGGCCGGTTTCCTTTGGCGTCGAAGCGGTTCGTCAGAAGAACGGATGAACGGGAAACTTCAGTGATGTGCTCGCTTCTGGATATTAGACAGGGAGTGTACTTCATCGAATGAGGGATATATAAGAGGGCTCGAACTCACACCGTTTGCGAGGGGAACGTTTCTCCACGCTTGGCACATCCGTCACAGCAGATTTGATGAATTGATCTGCCTAAATTGAGGCAATCGCCACAGGCCCTGATGACCTGTGGAGAGTAACCACGTATTCTTTGAGGACACTATTCACGTAGATGTCACGCAAATTTTGTCTTCAAATCAAATGAATAATTGATTAGAAAAAAGGAATAAAAAAAATCGAAGACCAGCAGCGACAGAAGACAGACCCGGCGAACCTAGAGGTAGAACCACGCTGCTGAAAAATAAACCACAATAGAGGAGAAGGAAAACAAAATATTCCAACTCCCGAATGCTCGAGAGGCAAAGAGAAGAAGAAAAAAAAAAGAGACGGAGGACTCGACAGGGAATGAGAATAAGTGATGGAGAATGTCTGATCGACTCCGGGAGAATCACTCGGCGCGGAAGGGAGAAACGGAAAGGGCCGGAGCCATCGTGCACGCGAGAGGGAGTGAGCTGGACGTTTTCAATAAGCATTGATCTCAATAAAGTGGATAGACGCAAGCAATCCGATCGTTCGTTCCGAGACTCCAAGAGATCCGTCTTGGTAAGGACCGATTCGCGACAAAGCCTCGGTGAGATACTATTCGTGCTTTGGAGACTACAGGGTACACGAGAGAATTCCCTGAGCCCGGCGTGTACGAAACTAGTGGAGTGGCTACACCGGTGGAAAGCCCAAGTGCGAGGTCCCCGGAGACTGCGAAATGTTGAGACGGGACGACACACCGTGGGACGACCGACTTCAAAGCTTTAATTATCCATCGACATACCGCGGCTGAACCAATAGTTGTCAGATATGGTATCTCCTTGTTGTCCTGTTGAGGGCTCCACCGTGGCGAGCATCGAGCTAGACCTTGGAAAAACGGTCTTCATATTTGACGCTTAAGAGGCACACAATTTTTTTTAAATGGCAAATTTGATGTACAATTGTGATGAAAAATGAATGTACCTTTACAGTGAAATAAAAATAAATTTCTTTATTAAGGTCCTTAAATTGAAAATTGTTGTATTCTCTCCGGGTCACCGCATAGTATCCTGAAGTATAAAATACGAATACTATCTGCGAAGAGGAGGTGTGGTAGAACCGATTACATACCGGGGATTAAGGCGATCTCCAAAATCTTCTTTTAGTGGTCGAAGAACATTGAAAACGATTTTTCAATGACTTTATACGCTCCGAGGTTTTTTTTTATTTTTTAACTAGGCGGGAGCGACCTGTAAAAATGCATCTCGGGGACCTGTGAAAAGAATCTTGGGTACCCTTCGCACAATATATATTTATTTTACACCTCACGATAATATGGGTTAGCTTCCAGCGAATTGAAAAATGTTCAATTTAAGGACCGCCCTATGTACATTATTTTTTCATCAAATTTCTATATAAAATGTCATGCACCAGATTATACATAAAAACTTCCAGTATCAGTACGTCAAATTGCACACGAATTTTTTTCACAGTGCAAAGGATTCCAATACCTTTGCCATTCTCGACGGAATATTGAAAGCCATAAAACAGAAATTTTTCAATCCGGTGAAAATGACCGAATTGAAAAGCCGTGAGAGGTCGATGTTATTGGCTTGCACGAGCTACGAAAGGTATCAAACATTTTTATACTATTTTCCATTCATAGGTTGATTGGTATCATACAGGTACCGAGCAGTTTTATTATGCAGCAATAAATTGTTCTGTCGGGGCCATAAAGTTTAATAGATGAGCTATTCGACGAGAACAAAAAAAAGCGTGCGCACAATGCAAGAGAGGTGGAGGCAACGTTGAACTAGGGCTGATGCGTGTACGGCACGAACTCCATCTATAGTTGTACATGCGAGTGGGGGGCTGAGGTGAGGGGGGGGGGGTCAATTTGGCCGAAACGCACAATTGAAATATCGCATCCATTCCGTCCTCTCTCGTTGGCCCAGCTCGACGCGACAAAGTGACCCAGATATAGTTGGCTCGTAATGAACATTTCCACCGTGGTTAATTGCATGGAATTAATTGAATCCTTCCCTTCCGTCACTGCTACCCTTTATCATCTAACTCACTGTTGTGTCTGGCTCACGAGTTTCATGAAATTTCGATTATCAGGTGCGGCGACTGTCGTTACAACGGCCACTGTTACCGTACGCCCGAAATTGGGTAATATTAGATAATCCTAGTCAGAGCACAGCCACGAGGAATTTATCGTATTGTTACAGGACCGTCGGCGAACACGGTCGTGGAATAATGAAAAAATTAAATTGATTAATTGAATATCGACTAGTTGACTCCGAAATTAAACAGCGTGACAGAATCCGACCAACGGTCATGAGGAATATACAAAATCACCATGAGAGTAGAACTGAAACGAGGATCATGTGACCGTGAAAAGTTATGAAAATTGATGATTGCGTTAGACAACCTTTATTTGCTCGTTTTGCTGGGTTTTTTATCGTTTCAATCGAGACTAAGTTTGACTTTGGGTCCCATGTCGCAGAACATTTAATCCGTCGAAAACGAGTCACTTTTTCATAACAGATCAACGAGCAACACCAAGCAATTCCTCATACGTGCAACAGTGAAACAGAGATGTTGGAATTTATTAACCGTCAATAAGTTCCCACGGTAAATTCCGATCAAACCAATTCTTTCGAAATAGCCAAGCTAAATACAGATTCGTGAAGGGCTCATTGGCACCACAGTTGATACCACTCACGAGCCAAGCCTTCAATCGTATCAAATTTCACGGTTCGCACGAACGAGCTTCGCAAAAGTCGGCGAGTGTGCTGAAGAGGTATGCGCCGGATTCCGCGGATCAGAACTGTCCTGCACGATTGCATCTTGGAGCAATAAGGGCGTCGGGTTCGCGGCCGCATATTTAACAACTTCCACGCCGCGGTGACGAGCGAAGTTCCCAAGAAGTTTCCAACAGCGGAAGCCGGAACTCTGGAACGAATAGTTGAGATCAACGGTGGTATCCGTGATCTATGGATCCACTATTCGAAGATGCTGATCCTGCGAAATCGCTTGCGGCTGAGATACTTGGACGAGAGAGAAAGAGAGAGCGAGAGAGGACCGACGACCCTGTTATATCCGCCGGTGCCTTCTACTTCCGTAGTAAGTCTCTTGTCCCTCCGGCATTTAACCCGGATTCAAGGAAACTCCGCGACGTCGCTTTGGAATCCGAGCAACTCGCTTCGTCCGCAAAGCAGGTCTTTGCTTCCAAAGATGATCTTTGAAATTCCAACCGGGAGCCGTGCCGGACGCGAAATGCCTCCTCGAAAAGCCGTATTCCGATTCCTGCTTTGAGCTAGGCTGACATCACTGCTCAAGCTGTTGTTCCAAGAGCACGAATGACGAAGTTAACTTAATAGGATCTCCGGCTTTCAGGGTCCCGGTGACCGCTTCTTCATAACTACATCGTAGCAAATTGCTGTAAACGTGAATTGGACAACAACATCGAAACACGCGATAACTTAACGGATCACCGAAATCTCATTCAACCAATCCATCCTCGTAGAACATTCATCTTCCATTTCCCCAAAAAGACTCAAGCAATGTCAATGAGATATTGCAGCGGGCTCCGCGACGAGCTCTCAGCTCATGTCAAATGGTCGCGGCGGAATTTCTCCATAATTGAATCATCTTAATTTACTACAACCTCCGTATACATATACATCTAGGTATACCAGACGAATAAGAAGCTGCATAGTGCGTCTTCGTGGCGGTAAACCGAGCATAACGAAAACCGAGTCAGCTGAAAGCTTTTCCTTCCAATTTCGTTATGTGGAAGTGTGTACACATTCTCCCAGGGTGAAACGCGGAAAACAGATACGCGTCTACGAAACGAGGGGCACCGTCGCTGGCGCTTCCCTACAAGTCGAGTTCGCTCTCGGCAGGCACGGCGAAACGGGGAAACATAACGGCTTGTAATAAGTGGAAGGGTACGTTGCCAACGGCTGAATTGCACCAAGGAGTTTATATGACGAGCGTATCCCTGACGTAGTTGTTAGCGCGGGGAACTCGTAGGACGAGCGTTGAATAGTTAGGGTAACATGCCCGGGGAGCTATTCATTACTGCATGTTCGTCGCTGTGTGCGAACTCGGCGTTTATACCGCTGCCCTTTCCACTTCCACGATTACGTTTTCCCATTCGCTCTGGTTCTATCTTTGAATCGTCTATCTGCCTCTTACCCGGCGCCTTGTGACTCCGACAAATACACTGGGGACCGAGGACATTTTGTCTGAGAGGAACGATCGTGGAGAAAATCCCGAGGAGAACCGCGACGTCTCGCACGGTTGTCTCGCGAACGAAGGCAATTTGGACGCTGTACCCTAACGAATTTCTTCATTCTTTTTTCTCTCTGTGCCGTGAATCGGGAGATTAGAAATTATTGTATGAAACTGTTTCTGAAGCTGTTTGATAAACGCTCGCAAAAAAATTAATTCGAAGCACCGAAAAATGTACGGTGGACGGGTGAACAACCGTCCGGATGCACGCATCTGCCAAAGCATTTTGGACATGGCCAGAGGGTCCGCTTAACGAGCGAACGGTCGGTCGCTTCCATTCCGCGTCGGACCGTGCGGGCATAATGCTAGTCCACCGAATTGATTTCGCACGATAACACGCAACGGCATAATCGTCGCGTAATCCCCCCCGTAATTGTGCTAGTGACGGTAAAAATATGCTTGCCAAATAAAAATTTGCACATCGCTGCGTTACTTTCCGTTTTCGATCGCCGGCATTGCCTCCTCTTCGAGGAAAAGTCTTCGGGTTAAAGTATAAAGGGACGTGAATTATGTTGGACCTAGTTCTACGCGGCATCGCTCGACTTTTTGGCGTGCTTGCATATTACAATGTAGTATGGTACGAAGTTCACATTCCCTTCGGTCACTGGGCTTCCCCGGTACAGGCAAACCACTATCTCCTTTTCTCACTCCAGTCAGGCTGCGAACTTTTTTCTGTAGCTCCGCAAAATTTTAATAAGCAACTTTATCGGTGACCCGATAGGCAGAGAACATTCGTGGTCGCTGCTCTACAGTGGCTCCGGCACTGTAGAGCAGCGTACGACATTCCATCGAAGAAATATGGCTTGCGCTTTTTATTTTATTCTTTTTTATTATTTTTATTCTAGCTGTGCAACGAATTCCAAGTGAGAGCTGCAAGCCTTGCAGCTCGGGTAGGAGCTTCCGCCCGCAGGAACTCTGGCCCAGTCTCGCCTGGAGCTTTTACGCTCAGATACATAGCTCGAATTGTTCTCTCGTTTCCACTCTACCCCCGACAATGACGTTTTTTTTTCATCCTCTAAATTATTGGATGCATGCTCCAATTCCGGCATTCTCCGGCTATCCGACTTCTTTCTCCTCAACCGGTCGCTTCGTAACGAATACGAAACTCGGCAATTTGAAGAATTAACTTCAAAGAATACGTGCACAATAAAAATAAAAATAAATCCGAGCCAATTCCAACACAATTGCGTCAACCTAGTCGCGAATTAAGTAAATTTAAATGACTGTCAGTCAACGGAAACGCATGTTTCAGCTTTTCACGATGCAGCGAATAAAACATTTTTTCGTGGGGCTCAGAGTCGAGACGCTCAGAGTTTTGATTGGCTATTTTAACTAGACATAAACTGATGTTTCACTCACTGATGCCATGAGGATCGAGGTCGATAGAATTATCCTAGCCTGCACACGCGGAAAATAAAAAGATAAACAATAATAATTCTATGCTTTACAAGAAAAGAATATCGTGTATTTCAGAATTTTTCATATTACAGATAATGCCACAACAGCAGGCATATCCACTGGATGCGGTTGCGTAAATATTACAGCATATTTATATCTCTACTACTCACAACTCTACCACAAAACGTCACTACCCGGACGACTCTACCGGATGACAACTGTACCGTACTAAATCTCTACCGCAGTATAAAAAACAAAGCTTCCTCTATGAGGAAGCAAAATTCTACCAGAAAAAAACTACCAAAATGAAAATAAAACTTCACCGGCAGAGATTTCCTTGAACGCTTGTATTCTGCTAGAGTTGTTACGTGGTAAAAATTGGTGGCAACTGGTTCGATTTGGTAGAGTTGTTTCAGACTGTGGTAGAGATTTTGGGTAGAGTTTTAGTACGGCAGATTTGTTATCTGTCAGAGTTCTAATTCGGTAGAGTTATTCGGGTAGTGATGTTTTATGGTAGTGCTGTTATTTGGTAGCGTTGTGAGTGATGGAGATATAAGATTTCATACAATGCCACAACAGCAGGCATATCCGCTGGATGTGGTTGCGTAAATATTAAACTCTACTATAAAACGTCACTACCCGAACGACTCTACCGGATGACAACCGTACTAAATCTCTACCGCAGTATAAAAAACAAAGCTTCCTCTGTGAGGAAGCAAAACACTACCAGAGCGAACCAACCCTCAACAACTCTACCGGAATAAAAGCCATCAAGAAAATCCCTACCAGAAAAAAACTACCAAAATGAAAATGAAACTTCAACGGTAGAGATTTCCTTGAACGCTTGTATTCTGCTAGAGTTGTTATGTGGCAGAAGTTGGTGGCGACCGGTTCGATCTGGTACAGTTTTTTTCAGACTGTGGTAGAGATTTTTGGTGGAGTTTTAGTACAGCAGCGTTCTAATTCGGTAGAGTTATTCGGGTAGTGATGTTTTCTGGTAGTGCTGTTATTTGGTAGCGTTGTGGGTCATGGCGATGTAAATGTGCTCATATTACTGGAATGATCCGGTAGCATTTTCCAGTCCGGAATGCATACTTGGATGTTATCCTCATGTAATCCTGAAATTCCGTTATTTTCCTAGTAATTTCTCTTTTCACAGACAGAAAATGAGAAAATTCCTGTTTTAGCATTAAGCGAATCGCTATTCGTCGGAACTTCAGTACTTATTGCTAATATTTACTTTCCGTGTAAAATACCTCGGGCATACCTGAGTGAATTTCTTCGCGTGAAACGCCACCGCTAGTCGGGCGAAGGGTCTTCCGTAATTCACTCATCCCCGAGCCAGCGGGGTTTCTCTCCCTTCGCCTCGTTTCCTCTGTGCATCCGTCGGAACAGGAAGAACTAGTGGCCGCGTTGCGCTCGGGACGCGCCCGCTCTGCACCCTCTTCTTCGTCCAAACTTCCGCACGTGCCGGAAGATGCGGGCTTCGAGCCTAAATTGTTTAGCCTGCATCTATCGGAAAGGTTTCTTTGCCTCTATCCTGCATTAAACTCTCTCTATCCCTCTACCCCCTCCCCCCACCCCAACTTCTGTTTCCCAACCCGACTCGCCAATATACACCGAACCCGATACAAATGATCAGTATAACTCAAGCTCGATACAAGCCCCGTAATGAGATTTAACGAATGGCTTCGCCAATTGGTTCTGGCAATTTGTAGGGTACAAGCGGAGATAATTTTACCATTACAGTACCTGGCCCGGTAGGTAGTTCCGGAGATAACTATCCACCCTCGACCGTATTACAGATACCTGATAGTATATTTTACAAGCGGGACTCGGCCTAGGTCCCAAACTCATTGGCAAACCCGACATACTGGCAATAAGAGTTGGCCACTGTATTCGGGATGAGTGTATTCGTGCCGCTACATACCGAAGCTACACGTATCTTCAGCGAGATGGAGACGGTGTAATTGTAGTGGAGTATTACACAACCGTGCATCGGTAGTGGTAAAGGTGGATACAGGCCAGACACCGAAACGGGGATGAGTTCGGATGCGCCGAGGCCAGGCCGTTTCAGATGCTGAATGCCCTCTAGGTGTATCGAACCTGGCCTTCCGCCAAGTTCTGCCTTCTCCATCCCTCCGCGCAGTTCGAGCCCAAACTCCCTTGATACATATTTGTATCAGCTATATCCCACCCTCGCAATTCCACACCGTTCCCTCCGTTCTCGTTCTCTTCTCTATAACCCGCCATTTCCCACACCATCCGCCCGATGGCGATGATGCCGCTGCCGGACGATCCTCGGCCACCCTCACCCGGCCCTCTCCGCGCGCTCGAAGGTAGAGCGCGAGACTATCGTGTATAGAGGAGAGTGCTCGCACGATCGTTCCTGTATCTACAGGGGAATTCGAATATAAGCGGCGGGATCGGCACAAAGGCCAGACGTCCCGGCAATGCCGGCCGACTGTGGAGAAGGACGGACGGATCGAAGTGCGATGGTCGGGCGCACAGACACGAGAGAGAGAAGACAAAACGCTCGCTCGTTTTTGGTGCAACTCGATGCGTTCGCCATGTAGCTACCCCTCGTTACCATTTACTCGCTCGGCTACCGTGATACCGCTGGTGCCTGTGCAGCGCCGCTCGGCAACCGAGGCTCTGGGCCGTATCACTATTTTTCCATTTTCCGTATTTACAGTTGTGAACTTTGATCCAACCAGTACATGTACACATGGCATAGCTAATATAGTGAGTGGTTGACGCACGAAACTCGTCGTCCCGTTTCCAGTCTGCTACCGGAGTTTTCGAACGGTCCGTCTGTTGGGAAGGGCGGATTCCCAGTGCTTGCTCGACAGGGGTCCCGGTTTTTTGTTTTTTTTTTTTTTTTCGATATCGTCCAATCGCAGTTGTATAACATGTACCGCGTATACTATATGTACTCCTTTGATAAATATTTGAAACTCCAACCCCGCCGCCTTCGTCGCACCAGTCACGCTTGACTTTCATCCCTCGTAAGTCGAACTGACTGGGTACGTAGAGTTATATAGGGCGTGTAGGATCTTTGAGTATCAAGAATCCGAATCTCCTCCTTCGAGTCGGTAAATATGTTTGACTAAACGTCTGTCGATAGCAAATGGACGATCGCGGGTGGGAGGAGATTCGTCAATTGAAATGGAAGAACGTACAAGGAATTTTCTCATCGTGCCTCACCGAAGATTTGATATAAAGGAATAAATATAAAATCCGTCGCTGGGCGATCAAAAGTGGTGGGAGATTGTGATTTCCTTGACACAGTTCGCGACCTCGCATTTTTATTCCTAGCTCTGCCATTGTATCGGCAATCAATGTGGCCTTTGGCGCCCGTCGAGATATTGTCTTTATGTGTATATAACATATATACATAAACATATATATATATACAATTTTTCATAAAATAATCACAAAATCAATCGTTTATAAATTTATGCGACGACCAATTAATATTTTGTGTGTAAAAATGCTCAAATCGATATCAAGAATATTTACGCGATTCCGCGGGTAGACGGAGATAAAAGCGAGAAAATAATATTCTCTGTGTTGTGACCCACTAACTGCTGTCGGAGTTTGCAATTTTTCATATTTTCACAAAAAGAAAAAAAAATACATATGATTTTTCATAATATAATCCGAAGATCAATATTTCGTAAATTTACGACCCATTAATATTTTATCTATAAAAGTTCTCAAATCGACATCAATAACGTTTACGCTATTCCGCGGTTGGACGTAAATAAGAGTGAGAAAAATAATTTTCTCTGGTCGCGACCCACTGGCTTCTGTCGGACTTTACCATTTTTCATATTTTCACTTTACTTCCTCGGCTCGGAAGCACGCGTCCCGGATATCTCGACCTCCTTCGTCTTTCGATGTGTGTGACATTGTGTACCCACGTATTTCAGGCCAGTATACGTGTATGCGGCTCGACTGTGAAGTTCTCGTGCAAGCGCCCGAGTATAAATGCCGGAATCCCCTTCGTCGTAGTCTCGGTGTTGATGCCCGCCGCTCTCGGTGCTGCTCGCTCGTTCACACATTTATCGCGAATAGCGAGATAAATTTTTCTAGAAAATACGATCATATCGATGAAAATGCGAGAAACCGCATTACATGCGCTGTGTTGCCTGTCGCTGCCGGTGACTGCTTATGGTGTTCCCGACTCCGCCAACGGAGTTCTGTAATCGCCGACGTGCCCTGCACATCGTGGAGCTCGGACACGATCCGGACCCCCCGACCCTCCAAGTACCATCGCATTATCACGCAACGTTCCCCCGAGATACTCGCGACAACGCCGTACCATGCTTTTCATTAATATTTCAATTTCGAGGGAATGTCCTCCGAGCACGATACACAACACTGTGTATGTCTGGTATTTTGTATAATGATGGTCGTTACGAAATCCCCCCTCCCCCCCTGAGATATTAATAGGGAAGTCTTGTACATTTTACGTCTTCGATACATTTTTTTAAATCGATTTATAGATTTGTTTATGAAATTATCAACACACGCATTCATTTTTTTTTCTGAATTCCTCGCGAATCATAATGTTACTTGGACGCTAAAAAAATTAACTCGAATTATGTTCGATATACCTGCATGTACTTGAAAGTTAATCCAATAAAAAATACAATATTCAGTGAATTTCATCGCTACACGGTAAAAAATTATTTTGTTACTCTAACAGTTAGTCTGACTTCCATTATTAGGGAAGAGCGGGGGGAAATGGGACAGTTCGGCAAAACGAGAGAGTGAGGTAAAACGCAATTTTCCAATCATTTTTAAATGACCCATTTTGCTCCATCGATATATCTATCGGGTACAATGGGTCATCCAAACATTACATATGCAATTGTATATCTGAAGAGCCCGTAAAAAACCCAATATTTTGAGACCAAAAAAATGGTTCTAAGTATTATAAGAAAAACGTTGGCGCTCGCTTAATATTAAGCTGGCCCCCCACTTTTCAATTCTGATTTTCACGAAACATTTTTTTTTAATCTTTCGGTCATAAGACAGAAAATGTTGCAGTCAAGGATATGTCCACATTTCAACTCAAATGTTGAAAATCAACGTCATTTTTTGGACCAAATCCTTACGCTAACAAACAATACTCAGTTTCTTAAAATATTTTCGCGCAGGACTAAAAATGATTCGAGAATGTGAAGATTCGCCAACCTGACGGTCCATCGGACGATCGTACAGCATCTTATTAGCGATTGACTTTGAAATTTAGGGGGAAAAAATACTAAAGAAAGGGCTATGAATATTGGAGTAGGTTGCACCAAGGAATTACGCGGCCCACGGTGAGTTCGGAAGGGACTTTTCGATCGGACGGAGCTACATATGCAGATAAGACCGTGGGTCACACCTGCCTTCCTCGAGGCTCATCGCGAACCGATCTTCTTTTCTACGCGAGAGTCAGCGAGTCGGTCTTTAGCGATGCGTCTCATCGGAAATCCACGAGGCGCACTGGAATCGTTGATCGACCTCCCACACACCGTGCGGAACGAGATGTGAGCTGCAGTCGAGCAGCTGTGGAGTCGAACGAGAAGAAATTCGTCGAATCAAGATTCTCGACGACAGCTGCCACCGTGCACAACCGTCTCGTCTCCGCTCGTCTTTTCGATTCGGATTTCTTGCGTTTTTTTTTTTTTTTCATATCCATCTCATTTACTCGGCGGCAAACGTCAACGATTTTTTTTACTCCTTCATCATCAGCTGAGATTGGACGGGACGCCTCATCAGAAATATTCATCGAGAGGATTTGCGAAATTTATTTCAATTTCGATGAAGCTTCTCATCTGGCTACTGCGTCGATTCGTCGCGAATGAATTTAATTAATACTGGATTCCATGGCTTTAATTTCTCCGTAGTCCGATTTGAAATCTTCGAACACAGTCCGACGGTCTATCGGTATTTGAGTTTAAAAAAACTCATTTCTTTTCCCTAATGAATATCTGAATTGAGTCTGAGTGAAGAGTTCGAAACTGACAATGTAATCGACATGACTCGACACTGAGAGAAGGATCTCAGAAAAACTACCAGGTCATACGGTAAATTTCGACCAGGCACCAGCGGTACCACTAGCGAAATGTGAAATTTTTACAGAGGCCATAACAATTTTTATCCAACCCATATGGTAATTTTTTTCCAAATGGCGTACTGGCAACATTTTGCGCATCTGAAATTTCATGGATTAAAACTAACCAAACTCTTCAAAAATCCGTGGCCAAAATAACTCGGATTTTCGATATGACATGTTGTCGCTTAAGAAATACTACTAGTGTATTGGTTTTCATAGAAAATAATCTACAAAAGACAAAAAATGTTAAAAAACCAGATACGGAAATTTAAGGATAGGTGCGCAAACGTTCCTAGCAAAATAGAGAATTGCGTGGAGTAAAACTGAGAATCCCGTCGATGAAATTTTTTAAAAGTATGTATACATGAAAATATGTGATCGACATAATATGCTGGTATAACTTGCAAACCTAAAACAAATGGTTCACGATCCTGCCACCGATTGCTATATTTTCTAGTAAAAACATTTCCGATATCCTATAAAAAAATTTGTGCATAAGTAAGCTATTATGGACTCGTATTCCCTATTAAATTTGGCAAGAATCGATCAAAACGTTTAAATTTTATAAAATAAACCAAAAAATCAGAAAATTCGTACC